>CAUYRT010061524.1:0-67242 GCA_963574885.1 Lepilemur ruficaudatus
CAAATCAACAACCTCTCCCCATCCCCTTAATGGCAGGTAATGGCAGGAATGTTTGCCCACTCAGACAATGGGGACAGGCACAGCCCAGGGCAGGAGGGACTGAAGTTCTTATGAGCCGACAGCTGCTCAGCCTGTGTGCATCAACGGAAATGGGTTTGGGAGAGCCTGGTATATTGTCACAGTGTCTTTCTATCATAATTAACACACCTAACCTCTCTCGTGGTCCGCAGGTTGTTGTCTTGACTGTATAGGTTGTGGGACACAGAGATTTACAAACAGCATTGATGCTGTCTGGACGGTGAGCAGGCCGGGAGTGAGAAAGCTGAGCCTCTGCCACCAGAAGCAGGCAATCTGATACAGAATGTTGGACGTTGCCTCTCTTCCCACTGGACAAGAGTCGCTCCTCCACCAGGAGTTCCCCATTCATTTTTTGCTCTTAGTGCCCCTGAGTTCTTGCATGGCTGCACTCTTGCAGAATACGTGCATCACTTACAAATTCACCTCCGTGCTGCACACAACTGGATAAAACTTCTCTCGAAGAGGATACTAGTGGCCTCTGTGAGTTCAAATTCAGGAGCTTGCCTCCAAGTGCAGCTTCAGATCACCAAGGCCGGGTGCTATTCCAGGACAGTTGGCGGATCAGGTTTGTCCCTGCACACAACCTAGCACAGCTTCCACAAGCATGGACCACATACAGGAGTGCAGTGAGCAGTGGGCGTGATGTCCGCACATGTTCTTACTGGGACGGGAGACAGTGGGGACTGGCTACGTGGTCTTATCTGATCATAGGGAGACCCAGGCCGTTTTTCTTTTTTCAAGAATTTCTAAATTCTAAAATTCTCATTTGCCCCCACCTCTTTTCTCCAAATAAGCTCATCTGAACCCCTTCCTCCTTGAAGCCTCAGGCAAGAGCTCACTAAGCCTGGCCTCTGTCACCAAAGCTGCTGTTTCTATAGAGAACACAGAGGAAGAAGACATGGTTTTGAGTCATGAAGGTCAAAATATAATTGAGAGACAAGACATACATGCACGAAACAATTAGAGAACAGAATAATAAATAATTGAGTGGCAGAGGGCATGGTTCAGAAATTAAGTGGAATAGCGACTCTGATGTCAGGGAAGTCGGTGAGGCTGAAAGAGTGGAAGAAGGCTTCGTGACGGAAACTGACGGAGAAGGATGGGGAGGATTGGAAAAGGAGAGGGACGGGCACCCAGGAGAAGGGGGTGGCATTGAATAAATGCTGGGAGGCAGAAACACCGCTGGAAGGGGACACTATGAGTGGCTGAACAGGAATGGACGTGAAGGACCAGAGAAAGATGACGTTGAGCAGATCCTGGAGAGTCTTGAAGGTCAAACAGAGGAGCTTAGACTTGGTAGGAAGTGGGAGCCATGGAAGGTACCAGAACAGTAGAATAGCTTGATAAAATCGGTGTTAAGGAAAATTAGTCTGGCGAGGTAGACTGGATTCTAAAGACTCTGGAGAACCGTCGGAAAGTATCATTACAAGGCCATGAGATGACAGTGGCCGCAGACCAGAGCGGCACAAGTGGAAGAGTGAGGAAGAAGCATGTTTCTAAGACAAAATACATAACACGAGCTGAGTGATGGGATCATGTAGGGCAGCGGTCCCCAACCTTTTGGGCACCAGGGACAGGTTTCATGGAAGACAATTTTCCACAGACTGGGGATGGGGAGTGGGGTGTCGTTGAGGGGTGGGTGTGGTGCGGAGCTCAGGCTGTGATGTGTGGCCTGTTTCCTAACAGGCCACAGACTGGTAACGGGCCACTGCCCGGGGTTGGGGACAACTATAAGGTACAAACTATGTAAAGTTAGCACATTATGGATGTCTTGTATAGGCAACAGTCTGTCTTTGCTCAGGATAAGAGAGAAGTCTAATTCTTTTCCTTAGATCTACTCATAAGGCCATCAGAGCTTTCTTATACTTCCCTCCCTGTTTCTTGAGCCAACCAAACCCTTTCTAGAAAATTCTCCAGGCACCAGTATGCATCCTGAGAGTTCAGACCAAAATCTCCCCTGCAGGCAACACTCCCACCAGCTGGAGCATCTTGTCCCCTCCCAGCCCCTCCTCCCTCCCAGCTGGAGTCAGGATCCTAAGATCTGCTTCTCCGCTGTGTGACGAGTTCTGAAACATTTTTCTTCTTCCGTCCTCTCTGTCTTCATTTTATCTCTGGCTAGTTTGCGCCTCTCACCTCTCCCCTCTGTCTCTATTCACATCAATTTGTCCATTGATACCTGGTTATTTGAAACCATAGTCCAGCTTTAGGGGACTAATTTTTCCAGCCAGGTACATGGCTGCGTTTGACATAAAGTTTCTGTTATCTGCAGGAAAAAGAGGTACACAGATCACCTGACGGTTTAAAGACAGAAGCAAATTGCCACATCAAGTACACAAATGAAGAGAATGAAGGGGCTGTGAGGTTAGACTGACAAGTCTGAGACGGGTTTCAGGGGAAACTGTTGACCCACAGAAGACAAGAACTCTAAAGGGCCGCCGGCGTGTTCCATTTGACCCGTGCAGGGTTTTTATAGCTGTTGTTTCACTTACATTTTTAGGCAGCATTTAAAATTCAGAAGCTCACACATAACAATCTAGAGACAGAATTTCCTTGAACAAGATCCTGAAGATGTGACAAAAATCAGCTGGTGCTGATATAGCTGTCCCCTGTGGGTGGGGCGAGCCTTCTCCACTTACCGACAGTTTTTGGTACTTGCTGGGGCCTGTGGACATTTCAGCCCATGACCCTTGATCTAACCAATCTCTCACTTTACAGAAAAGGCAACAGAGAAGTTAAGTAACTTTCCAATGGTACCCAAGGGGCTGGTCGCAGTGCGGGGACTAGCACTGAGCTTTGCTGTGAGTCCTGATGCCTCTTACCTGTTTGAGGGACTGTGGTTGTGTCTTGAGTTAGGGTCAGAAAGGTGGGGAGACCGAGGAAGGCAGAGGCCGGCATGCCGGGGAGGTTGTGTCAGTGGAAAGGTGTCCTGAGCAGGTCTCCTGAGAGCAGGAATCCGGCAGCTCCAGAACAACAGTGTTTCTCAACCGTGACCCTCGAGGGAATTTAGCTTTACTGCATTGTCCTGGCTACTTAGCATGCCAAGAAGGAGCATGCTTCCTAATTAGCTTTACCCCTTTATTACAGTTTGAGTTAAAAAAAAAAAAAAAAAAACTCAGGTGGACTTGGAAATATGGCAGTTGTGATACAACCTTTTCAGCATTTGTATTAAAAATGTCCCAGATTTCCAAACGAAACTTAACTGATAAAAAATATGGATGCATTTTTTTTCCTGTTCCCTTTCCCTCTCCTAACCTCATTTCATTTCTTTAGAACTGGGGCCTGAACTGCTGGTTCAGTTAGTCTGCGTCCTGAGTATGTTATAATGACATTGGCTGTTGGCTGCAAGCTCGAGGCAGCGCTGCCTCCCGCAGACTCCGCGGTGCTGTGATCGCCTCTGCTCGCGGGGCGAGCGGGAGGGGGCCGCGATCATCTGCTTATCATTATTGATGTGGCTTCGGCGACCTCTGCTGTGTTTCTGTCCAGTGCGATTCTGGCTGCAATTCAGAAAACACCTGCTGAAATCCTTGCAAGAGCGCCGTGTGCGTGCCAAGGCGAGGTGATTGGTGTGGCTCTTGAACAACGTGAAGGTCAACTTCTTGGCTCTCCCCGAGTAGTTATTTTAATGAAAGTCAGAATTCTTTGCCGAGTGCATTTTAACACAGTCCTCGCACAGGCTGACATTTCTACCTTTTGCATAGTAACATTCAAAATAAGCTTTTGCCTAAAATGGAAGAAGGATGGAGATTTTGCAGGACATTTGGAATTGGAGGATAGATTTAGAAGAGAGACTCGCTGTGTTCTTTGAAAAATCGGAAAGCTTTAGAATTAAATGTCTGATCTCTTCTTTCATTATTCTATCCGTGTCCTCAAAGAAATTATCCCCTGTGACTGCCTTTTTTTTTCTTTTGGGAAGCTTTTTTTTCTCCCTGAAGCTTTTGTCTGATATGGCAAGATCACTTGCTTTGCACCGGTGAGGATGTTTCAGCCCTACCAGTTACGCTATTATATTCAGCATTAGGTTCTGCGTTCCCATCTACCGTGTAAATACAACAGTTGTAAATGAGGAAAAAAAAACACTGTAGGGTTTTTAGACACTAAGAGTGACAGTAGAAGGTTATCATATATTAAAAAGTTTATTTGGCTTTAGGCCACATTGATATAATAATATTAATGATGACACAATAATAATAATTAGCATGTATGACACATGGAAACTGTGCTAGGCTTTTCATAGGTATTATCTAATTTAATCTTCATGGATTAAATTGTCCCTCTACAATGAGTGAGGTGATCATCTGTGTGGGTTAAGCTTGAGTCTAAGGCACAGAAATTTAAGAGGGATAGAAGCAAACCGAAGCACGTTGCCAGGCGGGGCTGGGGCCAGCTGAAAAAGCGGTGATTCTCCAACTCAGGCCTGCGGCAGAGTCCCCTGGAAGGCTGGTTAGGACACAGATTGCTGGGCCCGCTACCGTGTGCCTCCCCCCGAGTTTCTGATTCAGTAACCTAGGGTGGGGCCCAAAATTTTGCATTTGTCACAAGTCACCAGGTGACGCCTGTGCTGCTGACCGGAGAGAGAGCACACTGTGAGAACCGCTGTCCTAGGGTTCAGAACCGTACCAGCTGTGGGACAGGGGAGGTAACAGGAATGCTTTCTGGAGAGCACGGACTGCGCTGGGGTGCGCAGAAGCCACCTGCAGCCTATTGAAGGGCTGGAGTGTCTTAGTGACAAAGATTTGAACCAGGGCAAGTGGGCGTGACACTGAGACAAACCTCAGCTGAGAGTAAGGGAGAAGAGGTGGGGTGGGCTGCCCGCGGAGACAGCAGACCAGCCACGCTGGGAATTGCTCAAGCACTGGAGGGTCACAAACTGGTGTCCCTGAGGCTGAATATAGCTTGCAGGTGAGCTCTGCAGGGTGTGCCTGGGGCTGTGAGGTGTTTCATCACACTGTGGAAGGCATATATCCTCCAGTTCCCAGTCCCTGTTCCCTCCTAGCCCCAGCCGATTCACCCGTTTATATTAATACTTACCAGTCTGGCCACAGATGGTCCTGGAGCTGAAGGGTGCGCAAGCAACAGCTGATCAAGCAACAGGTAAATGCTGGTTTCAATTCTTTTTGAGATGGTGCCCCACTCTGTCCCCAAGGCTGGAGTGCAGTGGTGTGATCATAGCTCACTACAGCCTAGAACCCCTGGGCTCAAGTGATCCTCCTGCCTCAGCCTCCCTCAGCCTCACTAGGACTACAGGTATGACCCACCACACCCAGCAGATTTTTTTTTTTTAATAATCTGTGATTCCAATGCTAAAGAATGAGAGATGGAGCACTAGGTAAATTGATCCCAGTTTGTTCATTTGTAGGAAGTAAATATGCCATTGTTTGGGAGAGAGGACCCACTACAAACTTAATCACTCTGCAGTGGAAGCCAACTCTGACCTTGCCAGCCAATGCAGTACTTCCGAGTGTGTGTCTTTCTCAGTGGGACACAGTTCTGGTTCCACGTCAGGAGAGCTGACCCACGGGGCCTAAATGGCAAAAAGGCACCCAAGGACAGTGTCTGAGTTCACTCTTTCTCTCCTTTCCTGCACATTCCGGCCCACGCGTGCTATCCCTGGGCCCCAGCGGCCTGTTCCACCCTGCTGGGCTCCCAGGCTCCCGGGCAAGCCAGACAAGGAGGCTTGGGAGGCAATGACCGAGCCTTGCCAGGAAGAGAGAGAACGGAGTAAGGTCTAGGGTGGCTCACAAAACAACTGGCACTGAGAGTGGAAGATTTCTGTGAAGAAAAGCTTAGATAAGAATTTCTGGGGAAAGAAAGAATAAAGAAAAAGAAAAATGACAGCAAGGAGTAACAAGACGAAATTAAGAAATGGGAAATCTAGGTAATTGTTAAGAGAACGATATTGACTGTGATGGACTCTTTGTCCTTGAGATATTTAAAATAAAATCAGAGAAAGAGCTAGAAGTGTACTTCAGGAGCATCCTTCACGGGTGTGTCTAAACAGGCTGATTAAGTCTTTTCTCTGCTTTTGGTCTCTGGGTGTTTGGCAGTCGGTCCCCAGGCAGGTGCGCTGCCGTCTGCGTCGTGAGCGCTCTGGAGCGGGGGAGCCGTGTGTCCCCTCCCTTGGGTCATCGTTCCATTTGCTCTCGTTCCTTCCCTTCTTTTGTTTCTCCTTTATCACAATAAATGGGGCTGACTACAGATAAGGAGAGAAAAACTCGTGGAGAGCTGTGGCATGGGTTTTTTCCGATAATAACCTTGGCAGGTAATTTTTGCACATCACAGTGAGTCCTCTTTTTATAACTGAGATCAGGGGCTGGATTCCTCCCAGGAGAAAAAACACTTATTCTGACGTGTTTATGTTTTGGAATAATAATATTTGTCCATGTGAAAATATGTGTGATTCCTTCCTGCCACACCATATGGCTCATTACTATTCATAATCCAAACAGTAGCAGCTGCCGGGGAACATGAGAATGAGTTTTCTTGAAGTAAAAATGGGCTAACTATTGGATGCCACATGTAGTCTCCACCGTGTCACTAGTTACTCACCAGAAACCTACACATCAATCCCTTTCATAAATCCATCAAGTTTTGTATTAATATCTCAAAAGCCCATTTTTCTATCTACTTTCACTCCACCCCAGTTTCATTCATTCAGAAACTGTCTCATGCTCCCTCCCCTCAACCTGTGGCCCTTCTACCTCGGGCATATGAACGTGGGTTACCCACAACTGTCAGCAACTGAGAGCCTCAGTTTGGGTTTTGTTGACTGATGACAGGTGCCAGGAAAATGGCAGTGAACGTTTTGCCCTTGTTCTCCACCATGGCTTCCTACGGTGCTGAACCACATCCATTGTGTATTTGTGGCTGATCAGACACAGGGGACAGGGTGGCAGTGAGTGATTCCTCCTTGGGCTGCTTGGCAAGACTCTGACGTAATGGAAAGTGTAGGGTACCACTTTCTACTGACCATTCGAATGTGGTTTGCAGAAAGGAAGCGGTTTGTGGAATAGGTGCTGGATGCTCATGCAGCAACCACAGCTGACAGTTTTGCAAAAGAGACAGTTTCACAGGGGAGAAGTATCTGCAAGACTTGTGTCTATCATTCCATAGTCACCCTGACTCACCCAGAAGTTGGAGTTTTTAGGAAAACAAAACGTTCTTTATGCCGATTCTACACATTACTATGGTAAATATCCAGATGATTTAGCCAAAAAAAAAGAAGAAAAAAGTCCTGACCAAATGCCCCCAAACTTGAGCCCAAAGCGGAAGTATATAGAAAATTGCTTCAATTTTCCACTTCAGTTGGTTTAGTCATAATAGTCCCTTGCATTTGCATGATGTACCATAGTTTTCAGGGTGTTTTCATATGTGGCATTAGTAATTGAGACTTTTTTCCAAGAAGACTGTCAAGTGACCCAAATCAATGGACATTCATGAGATTGGGATACTATCACTGTCTGAGATGCTTTGTCCTGTTCTCCTCACTGCGGGTATCACTAATTTCCAACTTGTATCAGTTGTCTTCCTACAGCCATTTGTCTTTTTCAGGTGTCTATTGGTCAGTCCTCTAAGTACCTGCTGCTTTTATCACAAGTTATAATAGGGTGATTTATCAATGTCATTCTCCTCCCTCGGCAACAAGGGAGCAACTCTAAGATATTATAGAATCGCTATGCGTACCCAGCCTTTCCCACACTCCTCCAACTTGAAATGGCATTTATACCTCTGTTGTCCCAGAACTTGTCGAGAGGTCTTGGGGTCAGCCTTAACTGGTCCTTGCACTTTGCTGACCATCAGCCTTAGCCTTCAGAGTGTGCTAGATAATTCTTTCATAAACTTCTTTTTTTCCAAAAGAAATATCCGACTGCATTCCCGAGTCCTTTTTCTGTGTTGAGGAGTTGCATGCATGTGTGTCTTTGCTTCTCGTTTCTGTGTTTCTCGTAATCATAATTAGCCTGACTCAGGCTGAGTAGGCGATTGTCCCTATACCCCTATAATGAGATGTCAGGGCTAAATAGTCCTAATGGATCTTCCTAACAGAGGATGCCCTAAATCCCACTATTTGTCCATCCTTGCCTTTCCCCAGGCCCCAGAAAATCTTCAGCCTGAAGTCTCAGCCCTGACAGCTCCCCCAACCAGCAGGTAGTCATGAGAGGAGCAGTGATTAGTCCTGTTGTGCTAACCCTGCTGTCTGGTGGGCCCAGACTGAGCCCTGGGCACCCATCTGCCAGCCACCCCTGATCTCATGCCGTGGTTAGCCCGTGACACCCATCGGGGGCTGCCGTGTCTTTCTGATTATACTTACGCTCTCCTGTCCAAATCTGCTACCCTACCCCTGCCCTCTGCTGGTGCTGCTGAGTAAGCTCTACCTGTCTGGCAACTCACTGCCATGCATGTTACGTGATGGGTGGCCCCCAGGGCAAAACCCTGCAGTTGGTTCATGAAAATCTTACTTGTTGATGTTCTTATTGTTATAATGAATATTGACAATTTAATTGCATGTAACTCACTCCCAGAAAACAATAAAAAATTAACAAATTTTTCATTAAATTAGAAAGGATTGTTTTGTTTTTGAAGTTTTTATTCTATGTTTGTAATAAAACACCATGGCCCCAAGGAAAAAAAATTTTTTCTAGAGTGGCAGTCAATGTGTTAACCTGCTAAACCTGGAAACCCACCCCTGCTTCCTTCCCACCCGAGCCCCCCATTCAGTGTGTGTCCAGCCTCTTCTGGGAGACCATGAGGTCAGGACGGCAACCCTTTCTGGAGCCCATGGAATGGGAAGGTGACACTGATTACCTTGGAATCATGGAATTCCACTTCTCTCTCCCCTTACTGACTTTGGAAGAGGAACATGACCTAATGCTGACCAACGCTAGGCTGAGAGACGGAAGTCTGTTGAAGGACTGTTAGGAAAACGCTCCTACTGACAAAAAGGGATGCTTGGGAGAGGATCCTTCTTCCTCCACTGCATTGCTGGGTCTACAACTGAAGCCAGAGACTGTAGCAGCCATCTGACACCTTTGAAGTACAAGGATGACCTCTGGGTAGTCGAAGGGGAGGGAGGCCAGGGTCCCTGACAGCATAGTAGACTGCACAGTAAAACTAACCCGAAACAGTCTAGACTTCCGTCTGTGAAACAATAGTCATCCTAGTGGGTTAAGCCACTTTGAATTAGATCTTCTTTTATTGGCAGCTAAAATCATCATTACTGATAGAATGATAGTAAGTTGTGGAGTTTCTATTGCCTCTAATTTGACTTAAACCTTACCCCACCCACAGAAAATGATCAGGGGATAGCTTTTGCTTTTTCTTGCTTTGTGAATTGGAGAAAATTGCCTTTTCTCACAGACTTTGTTATTTTACTTCTGGAATGCGTCTCTGTGTAAATCACTACCAAACTTTGCCTATTTCTTCGTCTTTGACATGAAGGACTGGACAACTGCTCTTTCCACTACCTAGAAACGACTGAACCCAGTTGCTAATAACAATAAATCCTAAATAGCCAATTATAAATAGCTGTAATAAGATGTGGCCATTTGCTATAATGCCTTTCAATATAAATATAAAATATGGTTCTATTTGCATCTTTAAGAAGGAGGCCTTTTTCTGCTGAGCATGGAGTATTGAATACTTATTTGATGGGTGCAATTCTATTTCCATTGTGCAGAAAGTGCAAATAGTAGCTTTCGCCCCAAAGCCGAAACCCTTCAGGGAGTCCGTCTCCACTAATGCGTGTATTGATACACATGCGTATTTCCCATTAATACTAATAGAACCTAATGCGACTGTATAAATCACCTGAATTTTGATTCAGTGTGAATCTGATGTCAGATGATTCAAGATGAACTCACGAAGTGCATTTGTCTGGGAGCTGTTCCTTAATATGCCTTCATCTCGTAGCTGAATTCTTCTCCTGTGACTGAAATATTAATCAAAGGCTGTTTCTTCCTGTTCCCCCCCACACACACACACACCCGCTCTTACCATCAGAAGAGATAAAATAGACTCGCCTCTGTGATGTGTCCTCTACCCAGGTAAAGTGTAAAGTTAGATAGAATGAAATTTAAAAAGGAATGGACAGAAAAAAAGAAATTGAAAGGGATTTTTCTTTTTGTGGGGTGAAGTGTACCTCAAACTTCCAGAGCAGCATTTTTTGACTGAACCATCAGTGTCCTCTCTAGGAGAAATGTATTATAAGACCTATTAGAACAATGAAAATGCTTCCCAACCAATGTGCCTCCCTCTTCCAAGCTATGCTGTTCCAGTTGCATCTGATTTCTTTCCCTCTCTGGTCTTTCTCCTCTCTTACCTCAATGCTAGTCACAGTGATTGCTCTTGAAGGCCGTCTCTGGTTACTTACTCTATTGTAGGCAAAAAAGACAAAGTTTAAGTAAAAAAAAAAAAACACACAGCATTTTCCCCCAAGCATGTCTTTCAGAGATAGTAAAAATAAACATCAGACCCAAAAGAAAATATAGACTGTAAGCAAAAAAACCTATATAATCTTCCTTTACTGCTCGATCACATATTGGAATTATGAAAAATGAGCGCTGAAAGGACCTTTGGCAGTATAACACGATCATGTTCTGTGCAAGAGCTGCGGCCTTTCACAGCTGGCTTGGCCGACTGTGTCACCTGGGCGCTTCCCACGGGCATGGCAAATACTGCTAGTGCCCTTTTACAGATAAAGCAACTGAGGCTGATTGAAAATGCTGCAAAAGCAGTATCATTGCTTTCTAAATGAATAAGGTAGAAGTCATCTGGTTTCTGCTCTAGTCCAATAGAATAAGGGAATAATTAAATACAGAGCTGCCTGAATAGGCTTTGAGATCCAAGGTATCTTAATACTCAAAACTCTTGTGATGCCCTCAATGAACCTTGAGGTTTACAAAACCTTTCGGAATTATTAGTTTGGTCATTATAATCTACTTGAACCCAGGGGAATGTTAGGATTAAATTAAGCTCTAATTAATAGTTGATGATTCATGACAAAGCTATATAGAATTATAGCAGATCTTCAAATATTACTCTAAATTGACACATTTTTACTTAAATGGAACACTTTTCATACTAGTTATTAGCATCTATACTTGGTCTATACATTTAAAAGTTCCATTAAAAAAGAAAACATTATTGAGTGTAAGAGCTTGTGACAGTCTCACTGTGTTGTCCACGTCCCAGGGAAATACGGCTATTTGGATCGTAAAGCTATAGCTCAGGAATCCTCACCCTAGTGTACTCTTATCAAATTGCAGATACCAGATTTAGAAGGAAGACTACTGACCTCAGAAAATTCATTCATTCATTCATTCACTTATTCAAAAGTTTATTACCTGTCTGCTATGGGTCAGACCCTGTGCCAGGAATAAATACAAAAAGAAGACATGTTCCTACCCTTCCAGGGTCTCCCGGAATAGTAAAGGAAAGCCTTTGGAAGGGCACTAAATGAAGGGACCTGATATTTATTGGGACATTTATATAGGTTATCTCACATAATCCTAATCATAGCTCTAGTCGCCATCTTATAGCCAAGGCCCAGAAAATCTAAAGGAACTTGCCCAAGGTCACACAATGTGAAAGAACTAGAAATCACACCCCTGTATGTCTCAGCACGCTCTTTCCCCTACACCAGCATTAAACTGCGTGATCCCCAACGTGGGTGGCCCGTGACAGCTGCCGCCTGCCGTGACTGCGGCTGTGCCACTGGAAGTGTTGCCCTCAGCTGTTACAGGGATGCAGGAGCCCACATTCCTTCTCTGGGGACACTCGGGAATGGGGATGGGAAGCCAGGAGTGCTGTCCCCAAGAGGCGGCATATAAAGGCAATATATGTAACCAAAGTGTTTGTAGCCCTGTAATATTCTGAAATTAAAAGATTTAATTTAATTTAAAAATAAATAGTGAAGAAAAAAAAAGGATTTGCTGTGTCATTGCCATGCAGCCTGGAAGCAGCTCTTGGGCATACCTGAGTGGAACTGAGGAATGTCCCCTCCGATCTTCAGGGAAGAGTGTTCTTCTAGCCTGTGCACCAACCAGCGTCACTGGGAGTAACTTTGATAGCTCCTTGAGAATGTATTAGGCAGCAGACAGACCTGGAATAGTGGGGCTGTGGCAGAAAAGTTGCCCAGGGAACTGGAAGTTTAGAACACAGCCAAGAGAAGAGGGGAATCTTCTTCAGCCAGAGCACCAGCAGGACAAGAGAGCCACCCGGCTAAGCAGAACACGGTTCAAATGAGCGCGAAGGTAGGAGAAATACACCTGGGGAGGAGGTTCAGCCGCTAGACCAGCGCCAGTTCCGAGAGAGGGCGAATGCGGGGACAGGCCAACGTTGGTGACTCAGCAATGACCAAGAATTAGGACCTTGGGTGTAGAAGAAAGTAGAATTCAGCCAACAGTTGTTGTGAAAAGACCAGTCTACAATTGTTTTTTTCTCAGTCCCAAAGTCCACGGTGATCTGAAAGCTGAAAATTCAGGGTGTCAAAACCTGTCCCACATGGATGCATGGCTCTCTGGAATGTTGATTCATCCCTCCTAATCAGGCTGCTCATACAGTTTGCCTCTAGAAATACTTACATATTTGATTATGGATGGTATTGGTAGTATTATGTAATGCAGAGGACAGGAATGTGATTACACCTATGAAACCCCAGAGCCTGAATTTCAAAACACGTCTGTTCTCCTGGGTTCAGATGGGGACTTACTTCTGCGTTCTCTCATTTACTCCTCACAAAAATCTCGAGAGGAAGGTATTGTTTTTTCCATTTTTGTGGATGAAAAAAGTAAGATAGGGAGGCACTCATTTGATAAGGTTCTCACAGCAAGTAGAAAGCAATGGAGTGAGGCTTGAACCCAGATGGAGGTGGAGAGGGCAGGTGATCATTCTCTCTTCTCAAAATTACCCATACGAGTATTATTAAGTTGATATAGTTCTGTTCACCCCTCTGCTCTTAGAAACAACCAACTGATCGGTCCTGAGATCGGGGACTGCACTAGAGGTCACTTTCAGTTCAGGATCTCGTAGTTATCTTCGGTGTGCGTGTGCTCGGAGACGTGGCTCTCCTAGGCAGATTCCCGTCGTCATCTGCAGCACGAAACTAGCGCCACCGTCAAGGCCCCGCCATAAAGAATCTCCAGCTGGCACCTTAACTGTCTGGTTTATTTTCCCCCTTGCTCTTTTGATTTACTAGGGTTCTAAGCCATTCTTTTCTAAAACTAAATGTTTCCTCGTCTTTCATATCTCTGGTTTGATAGTTATGATAACCTGCTCCCAAGAGTCTAAACCCAGAAATGACACCTAGAAGAAGCGTGTTCGTCATTAACCGGCACAGAAAACAGCTCCTTCTCAGAAATTCAAAAAGTTGATAATGGCAGATTTTGTTTTTTACATGATTACCTTTGTGACAGTTCTGTCACTCCACACCAAGTGCAGTATACTCAGGCTGTTTTTCTCTGACGGGGGTATCCATGGCTCGTGACACTGGGCTGATCTCTGTTTCTGGATTTGTCCATTTGGTAATTGACGGAAACTGATGGGGCGTGCATTTTGACGTGAAGTTAAAAAAACAGGCACGTCTGTACAAGATGCTTGCATGCTCCCCATTTCCCACATATTAATATCTAAGATTAAATGATAAATGCAGTTTAGCAAAACTGGTGAAGTTCTTGGGCTCTGGAGTTAATCCAACCTCAGTTTGGATCTCGAATCCGCCCCTTTTCAGCTGTGTGACTATAGATAAGTCACTTCATCCTTCTATGCCTCATTGTCAAAATAGTAGCGCCCCATAGAGGAATTTTAAGGTTTGATTGGGACAGTGCATGGAAGACAGCACAGTGTCCCTAGCTGAATACATGTTTGCTATCATTAATGTTATGCCTCAGGACAATAATGACCTCCCGGCTCTGTCCTCCCCCAAGCTCCTTCTGCAGCATTCTTTTTTTTTTTTTTGAGACACAGTCTCACTCTGTTGCCCTGGCTAGAGTGCCGTGGCATCAGCCTAGCTCACAGCAACCGCAAACTCCTGGGCTCAGGCGATCCTTCTGCCTCAGCCTCCCGAGTAGCTGGGTCCACAGGCACGTGCCACCATGCCTGGCTAATTTTTTCTATATATTTTTAGTTGGCCAATTAATTTCTTTCTATTTTTAGTAGAGACGGGGTCTCGCTCTTGCTCAGGCTGGTTTCGAACTCCTGACCTTGAGCAATCCACCTGCCTCGGCCTCCCAAAGTGCTAGGATTACAGGCATGAGCCACCGCGCCCAGCCTGCAGCATTCTTTGAGCCTAAATAAGACTGAGTCCCAACACGTGCCAGGCTGTTTATTTGCTATTTCTCCCAGCTCTGTGATATCACAGAGTTAGAGAAAGGGGAGGCAGTTCTCTTACCACCATAGTGCTTTGCATGAGGGATGAGATTTCAAGCGTCCGTGGCAAACAGTTTGTGTGTGCTGCACAGCAGCCTGTAGGGGCTCAGCGTGTTTCTGCTGAACTGAGCTGAACCAGGAGACAAAGGAAATAACTGCTCGTCGCACCTGCTGGCACCTGGGGCCTTGTCCACCTCCACCCTGGGCCCGTAGTCATCACTGGTGGATGGATTCAGAAGATCTGTTCTAGAACAAAACATTCTGAGGAGTCAGGGGGACCCATTCCTGTCACCCTGGTCCCCAGGAGCACAGAGTTGCCTGGTTCATCTGAAATCAATGCGTGAATTCAGCCGTGCCATCGCCCAGCCCTGCAGAGTGTTAGACTGAAGATCGTGAGGGGTCCCACCAGCACCTGCATGGACTCCCTGCCTGGGAGGAGGGCCACTCACCTTGCTTTGTGCACTGTCAGCCTGACATGGCTTTGAGCCTAAAACCACCTGTCTTATTCCAGCTGAAGTCCAACCAATGTGTGGAAGAAAACAACCCAGTTTGGAAACCGATAGGAAACCCAGTGAACACATCTTCTAATTTGGCCAAAGTGTGCAGACCTTTGTTTCTTGGGAAATTTATCAAATTTCAAACTATAAAAATAATCCCTGACAGTATAGTCTTTTCGTTTTGTTTGTTTGTTTTGTTTTGTTTGAGACAAAGTCTTACTCTCTTGCCCGGGCTAGAGTACAGTGGCATCGTCATAATTCACTGCAGCCTCCAACTCCTGGCTCAAGTGATCCTCCTGCCTCAGCCTCCCAAAGTGCTAGGATTACAGGCATGAGTCACTGCACCCAGCCAAATTCATAAAATTTCAAAATGTGCATCACACCTCAGGCAGTCATTCTAGAAGAAGAAAAGTTGGTAAGCCAAACTATGTTTAAATCACAGTAAATAGGTCCTCTAGAACTCAGCTAGACAAAAGCTTTGGGCGGGAGGGACCTCTGGAGAGGAGAGAGGCGTCTTCATGAGAACGGACACAGACAATTTGCCAAGCTGCCTTTCCTCATGGCTGCTAACGAGGCAACTTGTAATAGGTTACAACATTAAGAAATGAGATTCTAAGTAATAAACAGCCCTGTGCAAGGTATCATGAAAAGCAGTTTAATGACCATCTTATTGCTGATGATAATTAAGCTGCAGTTTCACTGCATCCCCGGATATAAGGTTTAAAATCAGTTAAAATCTACTTGCAGAGAATGCCCAGACCTTCTGCAGCACTAAGATTTCGTGATGGCATATAGTGGGCAGAACTAGCAGAAAATACCTAACTCAAACAAAACAAAACAAAACTTTTTCCTGGCAAAACTATATCCAGCAATACCTTCTACTATGCAACTGTGGACAGTAATTTTCCAGAAGACGGATAACAGGAAGGAATTTGCAGTATTACTTTTCCACACGTGCTTTTACCACGTTTAGCTTGCTTTTTTCCTACTACTTTTATTTTCTAAAGACAAATGCCCAGATTTCTTGTTTACTTGGCCTGCTGTACTTCCCTGTGCTTGTGCAAATTCGGTTTCTAGTATTTATTCATTTTGGTAACTTTTTATTATTATAAGACTGTGGCTAGGGGGGAAAAAACCATGGAGTATATTGAATTACTCGCAGTGGCAAATGATAATGTTATTATAATACCGTGAACAAAAACACAAAACAATGGGCCGAAGTCAGGACACGTGGGTTTGAACGCATGTGCCTCCAAGAAGCCTGCTGGCAGCTGGGGGACATTTCTGTGCATTGACCACACAGGTCCATCCAGCCCAGCATGGTGGGGGCAGTGCCCTGCAGCGCAGGGAAGGAGGGTAAGATGCCAACCCTGGAGGCCAGCCTCTCTCAGCAGAGTTCTCCCTCTCCGACCTCATTTGGCCTCTCTGACGTCCATCCCCTGTATCATGAAGACAGCAGTAGCATCCCTGGGAGCTTGGGTAGGAAGTTAGGCTAGAGAGTCAAATGAAATCCTGTGCTATAAAAAGCTCTTACCTGGAGTATCTGATGCAGAATACACACTGCTTCTTATGTCCCACACAGCCCCACTTAGCACTGAATAGCAACCTAGAGAGACTCTGGAGCCAGACTGGCTGTGCCACCTTGGGCAAGTTACTTAACGTCTCTGTGCCTTGTCCATAACACCCTGATAATACTATTCATAGCATAAGATTTCTGTAAGGATTTTTAAAATCTAGATAGGAATAGTCCTACTTCCTATTTGGCACGTGCCGAGTGCTTGCTCAGTGACGCTCCATACCTGAGTGTCAGTTATTGAAGCTGAGTGCTTTACCACGATGCCACTTTTCCTCTGCGCAGTAGCCTACAAGGAATAGTTCCATTCTTAGCCCCATTCTACAGGCAAGAAAACTGAGCGCGTGGTCCAAGATCACACAGCCAGCATGTGGTGAAGGCAGGGTTCAAATCCCCTACTCTGAAGCCTGCCAGCCCTACAGTGTGTGCTGGGCCTGTGTCCCTCAGGAAACAGCATCCAAATGTCCAGGCACTAACCCCCCAAGGAAATCCTTCAAGGCTCTTGAGCATGTGTAGCTCGGGAAGCCCCCCACTCCCAGGCTGACAAGCACCCCAGCACCCTCATCTGCAAACCAGATTCAGGGCTGAGTGTAGTGCACCGTCAAGAGGGCACTGCATACGCTCTGCTTAAAAGTCAAGCACTTTTGAAAACATCTGCTTGAAATTGTGTGCCACTGATTGAAATGAAAAATAAACTCAGCTGCCAAGCAACCGTGGAAAGAGGAAGAGGAGAAAAGAACTAGTGACAAACAACTATTTAGCACATCACTAGAGACGGTCAAATAAGAGCTCACCCCAAAAAATAACCTAACAAATAAAGATTACAGAGTTTTATGCCCAAAGTTATTTTATGCTTTGTTAGAAAGAATAGCAAACTGTTTTTTTTTTTTTTTCCTATTGGATGGCACAAATCTGTAGGCCTAGTTTTCTTTAGTGGGAAATTCCCTTAATTTGTTGGTTCTATCACAACACTGCTATCCCAGTGCAACCCCGCTGGTGGGTATTTGACTTTTGCAGCGAAAAGCTCACTGGCCTTTGCTTTCACCTTCCTGGTGTGGCAGGAGGAGGGCTTGCTGGCACCTGGGAGGGAGATTCATGCTTGGCATACTTTGGAAGAAGTTCTGCTCTGGACTTGCCACATCACACAGTTGATAAGAGGGAGTTGGGGGTCCACACCACCCTGTCAACCTCTTCTGCCTCTCCACAATGATGACTGAATCTCATCTGACCACGACCAGTGTGCCTACCTCAGAAAGGACTTGTTGATCCTTTCCTGAACGGATCTTGCATTTTTATAAACTCTAAAAATCCCACTCCCAACCCAAAATGAACCCAATTCAGAACTCAGAGCTAATGTTGCTCAGCCTAAAAGTGGGTGGGAGGGCTAAGGAGAGGAGGGGGCTTGCTGGAAAAGGCCTTAAGCAGGAACCCAGGTTCCTGGGAGTTGTGACAAGCCAGGCTCGGCCTTGGTTACAGGAACTGTGTTCAAAGCATACTCACCTGGGGTCTTGATTTCTCTAAGGGTGAAGAGACTTCCTAGCTATGAAACACCCAGCCACCATTTATCTTGCCAAACTCTCTTTGGCCCAGTTTCTCCATGTCCCTCACCCCCT
Organism: Lepilemur ruficaudatus; assembly: GCA_963574885.1. Classification (NCBI taxonomy): domain Eukaryota; kingdom Metazoa; phylum Chordata; class Mammalia; order Primates; family Lepilemuridae; genus Lepilemur; species Lepilemur ruficaudatus. The sequence continues at coordinate 18,120 of CAUYRT010061524.1, forward strand.
ACATCTAACTGATTCTCTCCTCTGTAGAAATTCCATGAGCCCTTTCTCTCCACTTTCAGTTCTTGTTACTTTATATCCCAAACTTTGCAGTATCCTTGCCAATCTCCTTGCTTTCTTCTTCATTTTCTCATCCACCCTACACACAAATGTGTGATCATCTCTTCCCCTACTCAAAAGAGTTCAGAACTCCCCGTTGTCCATATGATCAAAGTTAAAAGCCTTTATCCTCAAGTTCTTCTGCCTCTGTGATCTGACCCCTACTCAGTTGCATGAATTGTCTGCTCCAAACAAACTACCCTTTCCCTAGTTCTTTAACATGCTGCATGGTTCTCCCCTGTTACCTGTCACCTGTTAGCCCCCAACCAGCACAGCTACAGGTGAGATGGGTGCTCCTTCTGGCACCACACTTTAGGAGACCCTGCTCTGGCCTTACTCCTCTTTCTGGGATGGGAAATTCACAGGGCTAAGGAGATGTGCCCACCCTGAGCCCACATCCTGCCCTCTAGTCAATGCTTGGGACACCTGGGACCCAGGGTTCCCTGCCCTGATGACCCAATGGCAGTTTTCACAGCCTGGGCAGGGCTGGGGGTGGGGAGAAATGAACTGAGCTTAGACGCGTCGGTTTGGGTGGTCATACGTGTGCACACAAGGCTTCTTACGGTATAAAGTGGAGCCTGGCGGTGGGGCTTAGGGGAGGTCAGTTAAATGTAAGAGAGACAAAGCTGGAAATAGAAGCCCCCAGCCCTGTGATGTAATCATAAGAGAAGTTTCCATTCCCAGGAGTTGCTTCGTAGACAGGGATGTGCAGTATAGAATGGCGCATGGTACTGAGGAAGCCAAAGGAGTTTAAGAAGAAATGGGTGGTAAACAGTGGCAGCTGTGGCAAAGGTGAAACAGGAAATGTGCTGAAACATACATGTGGGTTTGGCCATTTGGTCGCTTCATCCAAGCCTGGAAAAGCACCCCTGATAGTTCCTCTCATTTTGAAGTCAAGTGTACTTGTCTTGGTCTGTTTGTTGTGCTATAACAAAATACCACAGACTGGGTAATTTATAAAGGATAGAAATTGATTTCTCACAGTTCTGGAAGCTGGAAAGTCCAAGATCAAGGCACTGACAGATTTGGTGTCTGGTGAGGGCCTGGCCTCTGCCTCCAAGATGGTGCCTTGAACTCTGTGGCCTCAGATAGCAGAAGGGATGGAGGACAAGGGGGACAAATGCTGGGCGCTCACGTGGCAGGAAAGCAGGAGAGCAAAAGTGCCTTCTGTAGCTCCCTCCAGGCCTTTTATACGTCACTCATCCATCCACGAGGGCAGATGCAATCACTCATGACCTAATCACTTCCCAAAAGGCCCCACCTCTTAACACCATCACAACGAGGATTAAGCTGCAACATGAATTTTGGAGGGACACACTCAAGCCATAGCAGTAACCAGAGCGGTCGTAGTAATATAAGTGGTTGGATGGGGAACGCGGGAATGAATTGCCCTGATGATGTCAGAAGTGATTTTTCAAAGTGCCGTCTCTGAAGCTAGAGCTGGCCGACAGGTTGGGGTGGACCCTCCACTCATCAGAGCCCCAGCAGTCCGTTCTATGAGCTGACTCCTTAGAAGTGGCCTATAGGTCCTATATCCAATAAACTATTTCTGTGTAGTTCACCGTTAAAACAAAATCCTTCTCTTTATTCCCCCAGTGATGTAAATTTAATTTTTTCTCATTTATTAAAGCTACTTTCTGGGACTTGAAAATGCTTTCTAAATGTTCATTTCATTTCTACATTCACAATCCATTCCATTCAACACGCCTTACTGCAGATTGAATTGCTTGCTAAATTTGAAAGAGATCAATAAATAGCGGCAGAAACTACAGGAGGTCATTTATTATTTTTTTTATTAACAGACCCAATAAATCTGAGCCTATTTTCTTCAAATAAATCAGCTGGAAATAAAAAATTGCTTTTGGGCAATTTACAAGGTTAAGCCTAAAAATAAAATTTTACTTTCATTTGTGGCTGATATTAACATGACAAAGCCTCAACAGAGCTTGCTTAGTACTAAATTTATGTCCCCCGATTTCACAAATATCTTTTGACAGCTGTATACAAGGAAGTGAATTGAAACAGAACAGAGTGAAACGAAAAATGCGGTCGATCGGGAGAAGTCGTCTGTGTTTAAAGGGTTTAGGGTGCATATGACAATTCTGATTTTTACACATTTTTCCAGGAAGGTTTCATTTTGAAAATGACCTGGATCCCATAAAATTTACAGTGGTGGCTGTAAGGCAGGAGGATGGAGCCTTTAACTTCCAAGACTGATTTGATTTGAGTTCATCTAGACACGGGGTGATGGTGCTTTGGCTACGACCCAGAGCATAATTTTCCCTTTGGTGAGCTGTGGTGGTTGTGAACAGTGATTAATTGGCTAATTAGAATTTCAAAGGGCAGTGATAACAGCGGTGAACAGAAGGAAGTGACAGGAGAACTCCAAGTCCATTCAAACCCTTCCCAGGGACTGAGCTTTTCCTTGCCTGCTTTCTCCTCTGTTCTGGAAGATTCCTTTCCCTGCAGGTGTCTAAACCCAGCCCCAACTTCTCACTCTCACTCCCACCAGCCTTCTTGGTATTTTTCTTTATCTCTTTTCTCCATCCTCTTTTACATCATTTTCCACTACCCATGACATAAAACTGAAAAATATTCATCTTTTCCTTTACAAAGTTTTGTTTTCCCTCTTCTTAACTTCAAAAGCAAGTGGAACTTCCCCTGCCCACTCCAACCTGTGGTCTCCCTTGCTTGAGTGGGACACCTTGAAGTTGCATGTCTTCCTCTGTGTCAGTGGGCCACACTATCATGTGGCTTCCCAGGCAAAGGAGACACTTACGGAGCTTAAGGATAATGAATTTGTTTGCACAGATCAATCAACAATTAGGATTTTTCCCAGACAAAATCAATATCCCTCTCTGGAATAGCATAGTCACATGAAAATATTGCACAAGTTTTCCTTCTTGCCTTAATTAACACCAAGAATTAGGCAAGTGGATCAAGCTCTGCCTTAGGTGGGAAGGTGCCAGCATGGAGGCGGGTGTGACTGCTCTCCCTTCGGGCTCCTAAGCTGGAAAGGAAAAGGGGGCCACACCCTCAGGAAGAGACGCCAAGGGTGCTGCGTAATGCCAAGGGCGCCTCGACGAGCTTTGGCGCCCAGAGCTGCTGAGATCTTGCACCGAGAAGAGGAATTCCATTAGCCTCTGACTTCTTGAAAGATTTACAACTGGTTTGTCAAGTTGATACCCACAACGTTATGGTTATGACTATATATTAATTCATGACAATATGCTATCTCCCACATAGGGAAATGCTGAATAAATATATCAAATCATTTTGCTCTCATTACCTTATAAATTTGATTATTGCAAGCAAAGGGTTTTGTGTTTCAGGTTTTTCCTACTTACTTCCTCTTCAATGTCATTCATTTGCTCTCTTTCTCTTTTTCTTTCTCTCTCTCTCTCTCTCTCTCTCTCTCCAATTCTGTCTACTAAGCAACTCCTGGGAATGGAAACTTCTCTTATGATTACATCACAGGGCTGGGGGCTTCTATTTCCAGCTTTGTCTCTCTTACATTTAACTGACCTCTTTGTTCCTCCTTTCCTTATCTGTGTAATGAGGATAATGACACTCTGCATGCAAACTGACTCTCAGATGAAAGGTAACTAAATGTTATTAGATATTATCATCATTCTGGAACAGTGCAAGTCTTCTGGGTATGGCCAAGGCAAGCGAGGGATGATCCTGAACAGTCCTTTAAAGAAGACCCAAGAATTATCAATGTTTCTGGAGAGGCAGCCGTGGCACAGTGGATAGACAGCCAAGCTGTCTGGATTTAACGCCAGTTTTGCTTCTGACTAGCTAGGCGAGTGAGGCTGTACGCTCACTTTCACCAAATGTGAAACGCAGACATAATTGTGGACCCGCTCAGAGAACTGCAATTAGGATTACACAAGTTAATATTTTTAAAGTTCTTAGAACAGTGCTTTGAATGTCAACGTGCTGTGCAAAAAATTTTCACATTTCTGATTATGGGGGAAGAAGTCTTATTTTTGTCTATAATAGATGCTGTTATGATTGTTGTCACTCATCAGCAAGAGTGAATTCAACCCAGGGGCTTCTGCTGGTGGGAAGGACGGCAGAGGATGTGACGACCCATCCACGACTGGTCTTTAAGCTAGTTTCCTTCTCTGCCCCCTAAAAATGTTGGCTCATGTAACTCGCCCATTTTAAATTTGTTATCTAAAATTGTATTACAACTTTAAGTAAGTTTATTTTTGTTATGAGTAGGGAGAAAATACAAAATGAGATGAGGAGTGACTGTAATTACAAAAAGTATGTCATGATTCAATTTGAAAAAATAGACTTTACCTATTTCCTCTAGTGAATAGAGCATGACAAAGCTGAAAGGATGACACAAAATGTTGATGTGTGGATTTATCACATATAGCACCAAAAATGTTGGCAGAGCCACAAAACATTCCAGTTGCCTTTAAAAAGATCAGCCTCAATAACCTGTGCTCGCCAGACATGGTGGCTCAGGCCTGTAATCCCAGCACTTTGGGAGATTGAGGTGGGAAAATATTTGGGGTCAGGAGTTTGAGACCCACCTAAGCAGCATAGCAAGACCCCATCTCTACAAAAAATAGAAAAACTAGCCAAGCATAGTGGTGCATACCTGTAGTCCCAGCTACTGGGAGGCTGAGGCAGGAGGATCGCTTGAGCCCAGGAGTTCAAGGTTGCAGTGAGCTATGATGATGTCACTGCACTCTAGCTGGGGCAACGGAGAGAGGCCTTATCTCAAAAAGAAAAAAACAAAAGCAATTATGAACCAAGCTCCCACTCAAGTAGATCATTTCAGGAAAAAATATATAGGGAAGTTGAGGATTTTAAAATTGATTCCTTTACAAAAGCCAGGCCTGTGTATAGGTGACCCATAATGGCTCTACCGCTTCCCACTTCCTCCCAGACAGGTGGGGGAGGGTAAGGAGTGCTTTTCCATTCTACTCCCCCAAGAACCACTGAGGGTTGGCAGGTAGGGGAAGCAAGTAGGAAGAAATATCATGGCTGCCTGTTACAGGTGAAAATAGAATGAACATTCTGGAAGGCAAGCAGAGGAAAATGTGCCACTGGTTATGGGTGGAAAGACCCTGGATTGTCGTAAGCATAAGAGGGCTATTTTCAGCACGATTCCATCTGCTTCCTCCATTCCACACACTGCAGATACCAGCTATAACTGTGTGCCCAACTGCAATCTACCAAAGGTTGTGGATAGAGTTAACTGACAGAAGTAACTTGAAGAATGTATATACAGATGTTTTAAAAATACAATTCCTTACCATCCGTACTTTAAAAATAAGGGTTGAATGTCTAGATAACAACCGAGTGATGTTGTTACTGCCTTTCTCATCTTTCTCCAAAAAATAAGAAGTCTTTATAAATATTCAGGAGCTTTGACTATATCAAAGTGACCAATAGCACATTGCAAATGCGAAACAGAAAATATTTGCAAGACAATTGGCATTTCATTTTTAGAGAAAGCTGTTTTCTGACAGCGATAGTTTAAAGCATTTTTGCTTTCATTTTATTTAAAAGTAGACCCAATGGAGAAACTGTAGCTTAAAAGAAAAGACAGTATGAAAAGGAACCCTCTTTTCCCTCTCATCTCCATACATAATGTGCACTTGTGGGAGAGCTCTCCGGGGGAACAAACAGGCAATTGATTGCAGTGACTATTCTCTATTTATTCCAGTGATAAGAATGAAAGGCTGGACTCACATCAGATATTTTTTCAGTAGGAAACTTAAAGAAAATTTGGTTTATTTGATGTCTTATTACGTCTTAAGCAGTTAACAAATTTGTAAGCATTCATTTTATTTTAGTGTGGCACCACTGCATAATGAATTGATTTTTTTAATTGTAGTCAATTCAGATATTTATTTTCGACCCTGGAATTTTTTAATTCTATAGTTGCTTTTGCCTGAAGTAAAAATAAATGTGACAATCATACCTGGAGTGGGGAGGTAATTTATGCCTACATACACATTGAATCAATCAATCAGAACACTCATTATATATGTGCATTTGTACCTACTTTTATCTGTTAAAATGCTTTAGGCTGCTGGTAGCAGAAAACTCAGCTTAAAATGGTTTAAACAGCATGGAAAATGCATAACCTCCCAAACAAAAAGACTCAAAGTGGGGCATCCTCAGGGCTGGACGATTTCGTGGCTCATCTGTGTCATCAAGAAGACAGTTTCTTCTTGCTTCTGCGTCTTCAAAGGCACACACGTTGTGTGACTCACACCGGCTTCTTTGTGGTTGCAGGGTGACTGTTGCCAAATACAGGTCTGTCATCCAGGACCCAGCACCTGATTTCCAGTAGCAGGGGAGTCCACCTCTTTTCCTATGTTCTCCTCTTTGTGTGAGCCAGGAAGCCTTTCCAGAAGCTTCATGTCAGCCCTCAAGCCTCATTAAGCAAGGATTGGGTTATATGCCTCTGCCTACAGCAGTCACAGGCAAGGAGAGTAGGAATATGCGGATTGGTTTAGAGGGTGCAGAGGAAACTTTAAGCTCCACAGGAGAAGTATAAATCCAACAAAATTTTGGATTGATGGACAGGGAAGGTTAGGGTGAGGGGTGATTTGAGATGACAGGTGACTATTGTCGGGGGGAACATAAGGAACATATATTGGTATAAGTAGAGATCTATGAAATGCAAATTTTACAAATTCTGAGATGTTCGTTGTGGTTTTAGGCAATCTAGGCTTTAAAATAAGCAACCTAGAATTCAGACACCATGTTGTTTTATTTTCTTAGTAACTATCAGAAAAATATTTGATATACATTGTTTTTTGTCTCCCTCTACCATTAGAATGTAAGTTCCTGGAGAGTGGAGACTGTATTTGTCTTGTTCGCTGCTGCATCTCTCACATCTAGAATAGTGTAATCAGCACATGGTAGACACTTGGAAACATTTGTTGAATAAATGATGAAAATTACAAGTAGGATATTGTAATCCCTCTCCAGCCACAGTGTAGAAGTCATGAGATTTTTAAATGATATGTTTTTATATTGCAAACCAAACATCTAAATCTCTTCATCTCTTTATACATGTGTTCAGTTCCATCCTCTGAAACAGAAAAAAAAAACCAAAATTATTGTCCCTCCTTCTGTGACATGGTGCAGAGAGAAGAGGTTTGATCACGCCGTACTCCAGTACAACCAGGGATAGAAGAACACAGTTAGAAAAACACACCTGTAAGCACCACAATAACATATGAAAAAGCAGAGAAGTTACCCAAGCATTGGACCAAGACTGGCAGAAACAAAACAGGAAAAATGCCAGTGCAAGAAACATTAAATTTCAAGTTTGTATGGGCTGATTTGAAAACCATAAGATGATTCATTCTGTAAACTCTAAACATACAATTTGTGAGGCACCTGCAAAATTATATCGTGAATAATTGAAGAAGATTGGGGATAGGTACCGACTCTAGCAGGGTTTTTGATACGGACTTTTTCAATTTATTTTAGAATTTATACATGATATATTTTTTCAGATATACTACCCCTGCAGGTGTTGAGTTTAATAGTATTTTTAATAGCACTGAATATTTTATTTATCTGTTATTTCTAATAATTATTAAGCATCTTTAAACTCTAAGAGGTAGAAGTATCAAAGACATCACAATTCCTGCTGGGCATGTTTGTATGCACCTGTAGTCCCAGCTACTCAGGAAGCGGAGGCAGGAGGATTGATCACTTGAGTCCAGGAGTTCGAGTCCCCAGCCTAAGCCTGGGCATGGCGAGACCCCGTCTCTAAAAAAAATCACCATTCCTCCTTTTGTTTATCTTATGGTCTAGAATAAGTGCTGAGACACACATGAACAATTATAATTCAGGGTAGTAATGGGATGTCTCAAGAATATTACAAAGAAAATATTATAACAAATTCAATAGAAGGAGATAGATATTTTGGCTGAGATGATCAGACAATGGCCCACGAAAAAGGTGGCATTGGATCCAAGCTTGTCAGATGGATTTGGGGAGACAGGTAGAAGGAGTCTCAGAGAGGTTCCAGCCACAGGACCAGATCATGGTACAGTTAGAGCCATTACCAGGGCAATCTTTAGGTGAGTACTTTATGCTCCACCAGCCCTTGATTTCAGCTCTGTCCCAGTCAATGTTTTTATCAGCATCTTGGAGAAAGGCTTAGAAAGCATGATTATTGAGATTTGTTTGTAATACAGAGCAGGTTGAAATAGAGACTATATACTAGATAATGGAGAGAGGATCCAAGAAAATCTTAACTGGCTAGAATGACTGATGGGATCTAATGAGATAAAATTGTAAAAATAAATGTAAACTCTTAACTTTGATTTTTAAGAAATTATTGCCCAAGTACAAGATAGAATTGCCCTGGCTTAACAGCAATTCACATAACAGAGACTTGGGGAGGGTTGGTTGAATACATGTGAAACGTCTACCCCAAAACTAATGCAAACTATATTCATTTAGTCTAAAATTTATTTATTCCACAAAAGTTTTTTAATTAAACACTCTGCACAAAGTACTATACAGGGAAATGGAGACATAACAATTAATAAAAATAATCCCAGTCCTTAGGGACATACTGGTCAGATCACAGCAGAGCTGTGTGCTAAATTTGGACATCACATTTGAAACAGCTTTATTGAGATATAATTCATATACCTTATAATTCATGAAAGTGTACAATTCCATGGCTTCTTATATATTCACAAAGTTGTGTGACCATCACCACCATCTAATTTTACAGCATCTTCACCACCCCAAAAGAGACCCTGTGTAACCTTTAGCAATCATTCCCTCTTTCCCCCAACCCAGCCCCTGAGCAACCACTAATCTATACTTCCGTCTAGAGTTGCCTATTCTGAACACTTCATGTAAATGAAATCATAAAATATGTCATCTTTTGTGATGGGTTCTTTTGCTTAACACAGTGTTTTTGGATTTATCCATTTTGTGTCATGTGTCAGTGTTTTATTCTTTTTTATTGCTGAATAATACCCCAGTTGTGGGGTATATTCTGCACTTAATTTATCCATTCATAGTTGATGAACATTTGGGTTGTTATCCCCTCTTGGCTGTCATGAATAATGAGCCCTATATAAGTTTCTTTGCCAACATATATTTTCTTTCTCTTGGGTATATACTTTAGGTTGCTAGATCGTATGGTAACTCTATATTTAACATTTTGAGGAACTGTCACACGGTTTTCCAAAATTGCTATACCATTTTACATTCCCACCAGCAATGAATGAGGTTTTGAATTTCTCCACATTCTTGTGGACACTTGTTAGTGTTATCTTTTTGATTATAGCCATCCTAGTGGATGTCAGGTGGTATCTCATTGTGGTTTTGATTTGAATTTCCCTGACAATGAAAGATATACATCTTTTTATGTGTTTATTGTCATATCCAAGAAACCATTGCCTAACCCAAGATGATGAAGATCTACTTCTACTGTTTTCTTTGAGGAAATATGTGGTTTTAGCTCTTATATTTATGTCTATGATCCATATAAGTTAACTTTTGTGCATGGTGTGAGGAAGAGGTTTAACGTCATTCTTTTGCATGTGGATTTCCAGTCAATCCCAGCATTATGTGTCTATTTTCCCTCACTTAATTGTCCTGGCATCCTTGTCAGCAATCAGTTGACCATGCACGTTAGCATTTATTTCTGCACTTTCAATTCTGTTCCATTGATCTATGTGTCTGTCGTTATGCCAATACCACACTGTCTTGATTTTTGAAGTGTTATACTAAGTTTTGAAATTGGGAAGTGTGACTTCTCTCCTCCAACTTTCTTCTTCTTCAAGATTGTTTGCTTATTCTGAGCCCATCATATTTCCACGATCAGTTTAGGACAACATACTTTAAGAAGGATATTGATAAAGTGGAGTGGATTCAGAGGACATTAGAAGAAAGATTATAATTTGGGTGGTGTTTAATCTGCAAGATGAAGCATAAAAGTGGAGCATGGGAGATGATTTCATAGGCTTAAAAAGTTGTTGTAATGTGGAAAATAATTTCTGTGAATTTTTTATTAGCCCAGATGGTTAAAATGACTCAGTTCAATATAAGGATGACCTATATAAAAACTAAACTTCTTCATAAATTACTCATTTTCTCACACTTTGGCCCACCCATCGCTGAAAAAGAAAAATCAAGCCAAGGCCAGATGACCTCTCCATCAGGAATGTTGTAGAAGAATTCCCAGCACTGGATGGAAGATGCTTTGACTCCATGATCAGGGAGCATGGACGGCAGGGAGAAATGGATATTGTCACTGGCTTTATCTCAACGAATCACCCAACCATATGAGCTGGCACTGTTGTCATCCATTTTGCTAGACGAGGAACGAGGCTTAGGCAGATTTAACAGCTTGTCCAGCAACACACAGTTTAACAGTGACAGAACTTGCCCTTGAACCCACTCCTGTTTGACACAAAAGTCTGTGCTTACACCTGTATGATCCGGACATGAGTCGCAAATGCAGGAAGAGAAATGAATATGATAGATCACAGATCACGTAAAGGAAAAGAACCAGGAGCTACTGAATTTGCTGAATGTGGTCACTGAGAAAGAGTATGTTGCCAAGAATAAGTTTGAGGTTTCAAGCTTTAATAACTGGGGGAAGGGAGTCCTATCAATAGGAATATGGAAGGCAATAGGAAAAGCAGGTTTTGGTGGATGTAAACAGTAAGCTCATCCATTCAACAACAAGTAACTGATGCTGTTCAGACTCCGACTCATGCCTGCTGGCTCAAGAAGCCATGGTTTCATCCTTCTTCTAGGCGAGTCAAGGATAGTTGATTCCAAGGCCCTTAATCTGGAGTTCTAGAGAACAAAAATAAAATTGGCAAAAAGAGAACCTGAAAGGAGACACTAATTTGGGAAGAAACATGACACTCGGTGTTGTCAAGTTATGTTAAATTTGAGCTGACAGTAAAGCATCCAACTATGCAGAAGACAATTAAAATGTAGGATTGGCCCTTAGATCAGTAGACAGGATTGGCCCTCAAGGGATGGCCGAAGACAAGAAAGTCTTAAATCTGTGATCCAAAGATGAAGGGAAAGAAAAATCAGAGGCACTTAACCTTTCATCCTTCAGCTCTACTATGTATCCCCTAGAACTGCAGCTTATGTGTCTAAGAGTTCCGGAAGTCAGTGCCCCATGGGAAACTAGCTTTTAGTTGGTGTCTCCTTATTCAGACTCTGAGCCTGGCACCTGGTGCAGAGCTTTTATGTATAGTATATCACTTGGTATTTATAACAAAGATCTGATGCAGTTGGTATTCTTTCTAGTTTGTAAGTGAGGAAACTAAGATTCAGAGATGTTAAATATCTAAGCACAGATAGCAGTAGAGAGCCAAGATTGACACCCAGTCTGTCTGACACCAAAGTCCATGTGCCCTTAGGTACTCCAAGGCCCCATGCTGCAGGTCCAGCTTCTCTGCCCTTTAATCTACCAGATAAAGACGAGGAAATTTTCAGGTAGGCTGGAGCTTTCACCCACCCAACTTCCACCTTTGATCCTTCCTTCTTTTCTTCCCTTTATTCTTCAACCATTCAAACATCCATCCACCTCTTTAAAAAATATGTATTCTGTATGTACAACGTGCCAGTCATTTGGTGATACCAGGAGGAACAAGAAAGAATCGACTCCTGCCTTCCTGGTGCTTACAGATAATAAAGAGATAAAGACATTAAGGAGCAAATTACACTTTGATTAAAACTGTCTCACCCAGAGCAGTGTTGCATGCCTGTGGTCCCAGCTACTCGGGAGGCTGAGGCAGGAGGATCACTTGCCCCGTGAGTTGGAGGCTGTAGTGCACCATGATCGTGCCTGTGAAGAGCCAGTGCACTCCAGCCTGGGCAACACAGCAAGACCCTGTCTCTAAAAAAAAAAAGAAAGAAAGAAAAGAATACAAATGTCCCTCCATATATCTGATCCACACAGAAAAAGAAAAGAGTTAGACAAAGAGGAGAAAAGTTCCTCATTTGCTGTAAAATGAGAACCACTTGGGTTAACTGAGGGGTGCTAAATTTCATTTTAAGGCAAAACCAAATTTAACAAGAATTACTTATTTCTATTGAAATGTGCATTATGAGTTGCAGTCTCTTTAAACCATTTCAACCAAAAAACTAGTAAACTTAGCAATCTTTTTTTAAAATTGGTTCAAGTGGTTTGTAGTTTGAATTTCAGTGTGAGGGAGGGAGCGTGTGCCTGTGTGTGTGTGTTTATACTGAATATCCACATTTGGCTTCTACCGCTGAGGTTTCCGCATGGCATCTGGGGTCTGGCAGGTCCCTTACCTCGCCCTGGGCACATCTGGGCTGGGCTGAGTTAACCCCGAGTGGGAAGGCAAAGACAACAAGGTGAAATTGCTGGTAGAGTTTGGGCCAAGCAAGAAGCTGGAGAACCTAGCAGGGTCTGAAAATCCTCATTCTCTAATATCTGAAATACACTCTAAAATTCACCCTGAATGGGTCCATGAGCTATTTTTGGCCCCAGGTGAAGTAGAATAGAATCCATTTTGGGAGAATCTGTTAACCAGCCCCTGACAATGCGCGGATTCCTCATCTTTCCTATATAGCACCTCTGTCGTTTGATTTTGGCTCAGATGTTTAAATGAAAACAACCGTCCACCCCTCAGGGCCACTGGTGTCAGAGCGACACATGCCAATTTTAATCACATAACCAAACCAAATTCTGCAAAGAACAAAAATTGCAAAAGGCAATTGGCGTATGTGTGCGGTGGAGGCGGGGGTGGGAGCGGAGTTGTAGGTAAATTAGCAAACCCTGATTGCTGATTTTATACAATCATATGCCGTAATCTGGTCAAATGTAATCAACTCATTGAAAAAAGAGACAAAATCAGAAAAATAAAACTTCTCTAATCAAAAGGATATTTTCTTTTACTATAACCCCTTATTGTCCTTTTTGACCTACTCAATCATGGAGGGATAACTAATACTATTATTTTTTCAGCTTGTTATTTTTCACAGAATATGTTAAACTGATTAGGAACTGTGTAATTTTTAAAATATGTATTTGTGCTTGGTTTTATATGTCTAAATTGTCCATGAACTCAGCAGTTTCCAGGCTATAATAACATGTCCAGGAGCCCTGTGGCTGATGCTTGCATACTATGATGAGTCAAAGCCACAGCTCCTTCTGTTTCAGCCCACTTATTCAAAGGGACCAGTACAGACATGTTTCTAGTGATTATATTCAGTAAATAATAGCAGATGCAAACAGTAGGAGAACACTCGTGAGTCGAGGCCTCGATTCTCAGAAGAGCTCTGACCCATTCCAGAAGGGCTTTGGATTTTCCCACTTGGCTAGTTACATGTTATTTCTAGAACCTCTAGTTGAAGTTAACAGGTGGATAAAGTTAGTCAGGCTTCAAAATGTCTGTCACAATTAATGAAAACGTAAAAGATACATGCAGAGACACTGTAGGCTAGTTTTCCTCTTTTTATGTTTTAACATTACTTCCTTCTGTTCCAGGGCTCTGAAAAACCCTGTTCACTCTATGAATATCAGAATGCAGAAAATAATGGCCTAATATAAGGACTGTTGGAAATTTTATAGCACCATGGGCTTTGCACTTAGGTGGTAAAGATGTGGGTAGAAAATGGTGGCATGCAAGAAACCATCCCAAGCTATTCCAGAGGTCAGGGAACAGGAAGGCACACAGACCAAGTGACATGTTGGAATCACAGTTTCTTAAATTAATTTAAAACACACAGAGAAAAGCAAGGGAAAAGAGATGGGGTCCGTTCCTAAGGATGAGGTGTGAGCAGGTCACAGCGCCCCCTACCTGAATTCTGGATTATGCGAGCTCCATATGTCCTGCCTCTTTTCCTGCCCTGATGGTATGATTATGGGACCAGAGTTGAGATTCTAGCAAGGGTCCACAGACAGAGGGCCACCTGGACCAATGACACACATCTGCTCTATCAGAGAGATGTAGGGATTCTATGATTTGAATGTGTTCCCTAAAAAGCATGTGTTGGGAACTTAATCCCTAATGCAACAGTGTTGGGAAGTAGGGCCTAATGGTAGGTGTTTAGGTCATGAGGGCTCCACTCTCATGAATAGATTAATGCTGGTCATAAAAGGGCTTGAGGCTGTGAGTTCCATCTCTTCCTTTCTCTTGATCTTGCTCTGTTGCCCTTTTGCCATGGGATGGCACAGCAAGAAAGTCCTCACCAGATGTGGGCCCCTTGACCTTGGACTTCCCAGCCTTAAGAACTATAAGACATAAATCTCTGTTCTTTATAAGTTACCCAGGTCCAGGTATTCTGTTATATCAGCAGAAAAGAGGCTAAGACAAGGGAAGGATCCCTGGCCAATTGGTTTACTGAATAGTCAAGGGTTTTATCTACATTTTTTTTTAACGTAGTTCATGTGAGGCCAAAATGAGACCATATTGAAGGTTACCAGTAAATGACCAATCTGGGGGTGGCATTGCTGTCAGCCCAGAGGTAGCACAATCAAGACTTACCACTTGGCTGGGCACGGTGGCTCACGCTTGTAATCCTAGCACTCTGGGAGGCCAAGGCAGGAGAATAGCTTCAGCTCAAGAGTTCAAGACCAGCCTGAGCAAGAGTGAGACCCCATCTCTACAAAAATAGAGAAATTAGCCGGGCATGATGGTGCACACCTGTATTCCCAGCTCCTCAGAAGGCTGAGGCAGGAGGATCACTTGAGCCTATGAGTTGGAGGTTGCTGTGAGCTAGGCTGACACCACAGCACTCTAGCCTAGGCAACAGAGTGAGACTGTGTCTCAAAAAAAAAAAAAAAGACTTAAAAGACTTATCACTTGATATTTCTATTAGTAACATTCTTATTATTTCCATTATTCTATTTATCTTTAATATGTCTTAGCATATGCAAAATTACTCTCTATCCATACTTAATATATTCTGTGCATTTTGCCCATATCACTTGAGGTACTAGCTTACTTACCATCTATGCCCAGGGTTTCTTACGAATTTCATCACTCCATGGGTTTTTTCATCCTCTCAAGCAGAATTGAATGTTCTCAAATAATATAGCAAATTCACATTATAACTGGTGTCAGTTCTGATGGAAATTTTTATTCCCATGTCCATCAGGGAGCTGGAGAATTTAAAAGCCACCATGCAAGGACATGCCACTTACATGTCTTCCTCATGGAGCTTACCTATTAACTAGCCAAGCCAGGTAGCTAGACACAGCCCAGCCATGTTTAGAGTACATGGTATCAGTAGACACGAGCAGTGGGACTGTCTAAAGGTTCCTTGCATAGTCAACTAGCCTTCCCATGTAGCCCAAAGATCCTGAAAATACCTGGCCCGCCATTTTCTCTCTGACTTTCCCCTACTCTCCGGGTCTCCTTACTGTTCCCAGAATGTTCCTGCCTCATGATGGGTCTGCATGTTTCCCACTGCACGTTGTTCACAACTCAATTCCAGTGGATGCCATCCACATAGGGTACCGTGAGAATGGAACACCCTAAAAATGGGCATCATGGTGGCCCCAGCTCAAAGCCTCTACACTTGCTGTTCCTGAGCCTGGAACACTCTTCCCTATATAGGGATTTGGGTCATTATGCCTTACCCATCTGGTCCCTAATGTGTATGCGCATGAACACACACACACACACACACACACACACACTGCAAATTGTAAATCATATGCCATAAGGGATTTTTATGAGTTTTGCTCACTGCTGACTTCACAGGACCAGAAGTGTCCGGCATATAGTATAATAGGTTCTCAATGAATATTTGTTTTGTGCAGCTACTGCACTCCTTATCACAACTATATACGTCTCTCTCCTACTGACTCAACCTCCAACAACAAATATGGGCTCAAAAATACCTCCTAAAAATCACTCTGCAATACACTGTCATTCTGTGACCAAATTAGCAGGAAGCTTGCAGGAAGCTGGGCAGGGTTAAGGTCAGATGGAAGCAGAGACAGAAACTGTGAACCTGCAAAGTATTACACTAAGGTCGTCATTGGCCTATGAGTTCGTCAAGCCAGATGGTGGGTTTGACCAGAGATATTAGAATTACTGAAGCTCTCACTGGACCCCACTTTGAGGGGCTTCAGAACTTATTTGAGCTGGGGCTTTATGCTCATTGATTCTACACACATTTGTTTGCCTTAGAAATGAATTTCCTTGGTATAAGGGGAGGGTTGTTTGTTCTGTAGGGATTACTCATGATGGCTAAATAATGTGGGGGTGTTGGCATTTCCTAAAGAAAATAATGGCATCACAGTGTGGTCCTTCTGACAGGACTATAATACTGACCCACTCTCACCATGATATGGCCTCGGGATGTTTTACTAGAGGGAGTGAGGGCTCAGGGCTGACCCTCCCACATGCTCCTAGTCCCGTGCTGTCCCATGACAAAGGGCGCAGATTTGAAAGAAGCCCGACCAGCTGAACCCCCGTGGAAAGGAAGGTGGCTTAACTGTTTCAGTCATCTTCCTTTCCAAAATCTGGACTCCTTTCCATTATCAGAGCTCAGGAGCAGGGAGCAGACATTCTGAATTCGACTCCAGGTCTTGCTCGGACTTGCCGATCAATCTCAAGCAAATCACTGTACCATCGTCATTGTCTTTTTGCCTTTCAGTTCTTGCACCTGTAAAAGCAGGACCTTGCTAATCAATCTCTCAGGTATGACACATAGATCAGCTCAAAAATGTTTCATGTACATGATTTTAGGAAATGTTGTCATCCTATAATAGTGCTGCCTTTTCCCCCCTACTTGCAAACACCTACCTTCATTCACTCTTCCGCCTAGACAGCACGCCTAGGGAATGCCCAGACATCAGCAAGCACGGTCGCTGCCTTGAGCTACACACAGTGCTCATGTGCAAGCCACCTGGCAGCCAATGGGTGCCAGCGCTAACCAGTGCTCAGGCACCAGCCCCGGCCCTCTCGCTCCTTCTGCTGCACCCACATCGGTTCCATCTCCCGGGACATTAACACACAAGTGTAAGACAGAAGGCTTGCACCATGTGTCACTCTTTCCCATAAAAAAATGCAGAGTTAAATCACACAAATATCATTCAGAGGTTCTAAACTAAGTAATTCCTGTGCCTCTAGGAAGGTTATTTCTGTTGCTTTGTTTTCCTGAGCTGGTGTCTCAACAAAGAAAGGAAACACTCGGATGCTCGTAGCCTGGCTAAACATTCTCCCAACACAGTGCTGATCCACACTTGGCCTGAGGTTGCACTGCAGTTTTCGTTGTCTGGGTTAAGTGTAGGGTAAAATCAAATCCTCACTGTTTTCATGGAATAATTGCTAATGAATATAATCATGTTCCAATGTCATTTGTTTCATTTGCAAGTTGGCAGCAATGAAGAAGGCAGCTTTCTTTAGAAATGATTAAAACATGATTATTAGGGTGAGGTCACTGGTTTACAGTTAAGTCATTTCTTTCCCCCTACAGTTATAATAACAGTGATGGAACCCAGAATCTTGTAGCTGGCCCTTTGGCAAAAGACGGAGATCAAATTTTCAGAGTTTGGGCTGCCTTCCCTGAGTTGAAGGAATACTTTCCCACACCCGGGGCTGCTGGTGGGTGATGGCCCCTTCATACCACATGCATTTCTCTGTGTGTCAGGCCTCTGCGGGCCAAGGCAGCTCACAGCATTGGCCAACTTGGAGCTGAAGGCTTTACGACATGATAGAGAGGAAGATATTTTAAATTAAATCCCCGGTTGGATTTATTGTCACTTGATCTGTCCTGAGCTAATAAAGGGAAAAGATATCCTTTAAAGAAAGAGAAAAAGCATAGCCAAATATTTTGTGCTCCCCAGGAAAGAAAAATACCTTCCTGCTGGGGTCAGGAAAAGTTATCAGCTTCAGACCTCTAGGCAGGATTTAATTTCCCACATCATTATTTTTGCCTGTGTAGCCACCATTTTTTTCAGTTATGTTTTTATCTCTTTTCCTCTCTTATTAACAAAACATTTCAAAGTCTCCACAGACCTATTTTTGGCAAGCTCTAAAAAATCTGTAAAATATTTAAAGTCCATCATGGGGAAAAATATCCACTGGAATTAGAAGCATCAGATTCTAGGTACTCACTGAAATAGGATTGAAATAGATACTATTTCAAATTCTGTTGCTCTGTTAAAGATTGTGTCTATTTGTTCAGGGGCTTAAAGTGGAGAAATAGTTGGAAGAGTCCAGAAATAGGAACTGAGACTTGCCTTTTCATCCTGGCTGTGGCCTTAACTAGTTGTCAGGCCCTGAGCAAGTCACTTAATCTGGCTGAAGAGCTGGATTACATACATATTAAGAACTCTCAACAATTCAAATGCCTCTAAACAAGTGAACATGTACAAGTGCTGAAGTCACACATTTTGCAGGTGCACTTCTAGAATTCTCCTAAAATACATACTTTGAGATGAAAACTACCAGGCAAATGGCATCTCCTCTTGCTTTTAAAACTTGAGATTTATAGACACCCTTGAATTGTGTCTGAGAAACTCATAGGAATATGCCCATTGTGAAGTCTCAGGGTACACATATTCTGCAAAAATATTTGAACAGAGAATTTTGAATACCAGATAGTCATCAAGAAGAGGAGTACACTGTAAGAGCGTATAGCTTCATCAAGCAGTAAAACTCCATGGTTAAGAGCGTAGGTTCTGGAGCCACACAACTGGGGTTCAAATCTCTCTTCTGACTCACGTTAGCCCTGTGACCTCGGGACATTGATGTAACTTCTTCATGCCTCAACCTTCTCATCTGCGCAATGGGGCTAATTCAGTATCTGCCTTGTGTGACTGTTGTAAGGATTCAAGTAGATCATACATTTATAACAATGTCCTCAGTTATTGACACACAAGAAGCATTCAGTCAATGTTAGGTATTATCTTTTATAAACTGAGAATTGGGTCAAAAATAAAGAGCATGAGAGCCTGAGCCATGGACCATGACTTCAAGTCTTCTTATGTTTTCACATCTGATTGAAACAGTTAAACATGGTGATCAAGAGTTGCCTTTTTAGTTTCTTGGTGGCTTAGTTGTTTCTGCATATAGACATTTTTAAATAATGTAGGCCTGCTCGGAATTAACTGTAGTCAGCTGGGCTCTTGCTACTTCTATGCTGTTCGTCAACAAGCAAATGGTAAGGACTCGACTAGTGGTGCTGAGTGGTACTTGGAAATGCACGTCTTTTTTCATGGATCAATTTTTAAATAATTAATGGGGGTGGGGTAAGTTTTACTCATTTATCAAAGAAATGTGCTTATAGCTACCCTTAAACGTTTTTGTGTTATTTACCACCAGTAAATACCTAATTTTCTGTACCTAATTTTTGGCTTACAGTTGTAATTATGCTGTCTTATATCCTGCTATTTTTTCCTTTTTTTCTTCTCTCTCTCTCTCTTTTTGTTTTTAACCCACCGCACCTCCTATATCCTGCTATTTTTTTGATTAACCTTCTCTTTTTACCTCAAGACTCATCTTTGGCCTAATTCTAAGGGACCATTTTCCTTTTGTAAATAACCAGCTCAAATAAAGTCCCTGTGATTCAGAGAGACCAGAAAGGGTGGGAAAATATGTGAATGACTTCTCCATTCCAGTGGGAACCTGGATGGAAACCCTCTTTTTGGAAGCCAAGAAGGCAAAGTTCCATTTTTTTCTTGGCAAGACACTTTATGAGACTCAGAGTGTCTTTGGACTCTGTATTTTGGTAGCTTGGAATTAGCCTGGGAACACTTTCATGCCCAAGTGATTTCAGAATCTTTCCCCTCACAACAAAGACTTCGATTCCCAGTGTTCAGTCTTTGTCGAGGCCGAGTGAAGTGTGCACGCGTGTCTGTCTCGGGTGCCCTTGACCTGCCCCTCACACCCCGACGTTCATGACAACTGTCACAGAAAGAGGGTTTATCATTTGCAAGGTGATTTACAGGTTAAGGCATGACCTCAATATCCCAATTAGTATTTCTCTCAAAAAGGGTAACTGCCACGATAGCAAACACATAACTGCATTTTATTCTGATCTCTTTTTTTTTTTTTTTTTTTTGGTGGACTACACTATGGGTGCTTCCGGGTCCTGTATGCCATTGGCTCATCTACAGCAAGATAAAATATTTTCTTATGGATTCTTTTCCTCCTGGGGACTATCCCAAACCAGAAGAGAGGAAATAATTTCTTCCTTAAGGACCATGGGCTGTGGCTATATGCTGTATACGTCTGTGTTCTCCAGTCTGCTGGCACTCACTATGTGCTATTTTTACCCTTATTAATGATATAAATCTTATAGCTTGGCCACCCTCTGAAAACAGGATGTTTTGGTTGGAGATCGAATGGGAGAATTAGAATTGGATGTGGTCAGGAAACTTGAAATCCTGCTTTATAGCTGGATTTTAACTTTTATCCCCCTACACAGTCGTGACAGCTATGGTCATTTTTCAAAATGTTAGTTCCTAAGACGACTATGGAAATGAGTGATGACCAGTCTTAACACTTTAGGCAAATGATGCAAGGAAACCACTCTTTAGGTGAACCAAACCTGATCCTCCAAGTTAGGCAATGCAGGGAGACTTTGCCACGGGAGATCCCTGTGGCTCACGTGGCTAAGATTTGAAGTCTCTCCTGCGACAACTCCACCAGCCTCAGGGACGCTGCCTCCCCGTCACTGTACCCTCAACTGCTGCCCTGAGACCGATCTCTGAATTCCCCACGCACTCTGAGACTAGGCTGAAACATTTAAAGAGAACCCCTACTAAATGGCTGGGGATGGCAAAAAGAATCAAATAACACACAACTACATTCTGTGCCCTCAACGTGGAGCTTCCTCATCTTCCTCCTTTCCCAGCTGTAGGCCTGCGTTCACGTGGCAGGGCCACGTTCCCCTCCAACCCTGTAGGATCTGGAAGCACGCTGAAAGTCTAGACCTCACCACCTACTAAGTTCTGGTTTCCTGTCCTCAAATGCGTGTTTTCTCTGCATGTGTGACACTGGACAATGTGTCCCTACCCTGCAGGGGACACCAGCTTTATTCACAGGCCATGGCTTTTCCCACGGCCTCCACAAGACGACTATATCAGAACACTGCATCCACATAGTGGATGAACACACCCAGTGGCAGGAAGTTCCTTTATTATAAATGGTTATTATGATAATACAGGTGTCACAGATATTTAGAGAATGGGCCAGTGTTCCTGGGTGCTGAGGAGCTTTTCATAGCTCTAACAGAAAGAAGAGGACTATGGTATAGAAAATCAGAGCATCTTTCATAGCGCACAGTATAGGCCTTCAATTTCTTTAATAGGGAGGACTCTGATGCAGTCACATGGCACTTTGGAGAAGGAGCTGCTGCTGCTGCTATTGTTGTTGTTGCTGCTGTCGCTTCCCCTGGGGTTGTGTGTCGGGTGACTGCTGTTTCAAGGCAGCTGATCACAGTTGTGCCTCTTGCCACAGGGCCCCTCTAAGTATAGGCCCCAGAGGGCGACTTGGCAGGGTGGATCCTTGCTTAGCCTGGCTATAAGCAGAAAAGAACTTTAATTGAGCAACTCACAGGTTCTGAGGCCTAGGGCATGTGTTTGTCTGTGTGTGCGTGTGTGTTTGTCTGTGTGTGTGTGTGTGTGTGTGTGTGTGTGTGAGAGAGAGAGAGAGAGACAGAGAGAGACAGAGAGAGATTACAAGCTGTATCTCAGCATTCCTTTTCCAAGCCTACATTCCATTACCCCATGTTCAACTCAGTTGGCTTCCAGGAGCCCTCCCAAGAGAAACAGCTGCTCGATGCCTTAAAGAGGAAATGCTAAAAGCTCTTGAGATTTAAAATTTTAGAATCTGCAGGGTTGATAACTTCCTCTCTGCTTATGAAAACAAACAGCACTGACTCCTCTCCGAACACAAACACAATTCCCAAAAGCTTGTTTCTCTCTCCAATGCAGTTCCATCAAGGAAGTGAAGATGACACCAGGTAGCCTGTAATCAAGTTGTAGATGCTGCTAATAAAATCAGTTCTTGGTATTATAGCATGGATACTGTTTATCATTGTGCTACAATTCAAAAGTGATACAAAGATAGCGACCAGACGATTTCCACTTGAGGCTGGAAAGTTTCCTGTCTTACCTTTGAGGCACAAAGGGTCAATCTAACAGAAGTGATTACTGATTTGAAAACATTAACTTAGGGCAATTAATTATCCCATAGAAAAAACATTAGTTGTCTCTGCTGGGGTTCTTTCACTTCTAAGGCAAGTTACAGAACTGGCAATATAGTTAATAATAACTAAAGAGATTTTTTCTCTCTCTCAGTTAGTTAGTGATGGGGGATGGAGTGTTTTGTTTTGGTTTTGTTTTCAAGTTTGAGAAAACAAGAAAGCAAGAATTAAGCTGGGAAGCATCTTCTTGTCCCTAACACATGAGCGTGTGCACACATGCTCACTCATTATACTCTCTTCTCTCTCTCTGTCTCTCTGTCTCTCTGTCTCTCTGTCTCTCTCTCGTAGACCACCCATATCCTTGAGGGTTGGCAGAACAGTAGAATCAGTAACAAGAGCTAACAGGAATGTATAACTATGAATAAGTAGAATTCTTTTCATTAATATTTCTCTTATCATCATTCCGTTCGTTCATTTTCCTCTGGATGTTCTTTTTTAAACAGCTATTTCATTAGAATTGTTTCTTTCCCTCAACTTCAACCTAAAAATTTTAATGTAGTGGGATAACATTTACGTGTGTGTGCTTTAAAACGAACAGATTTTTCTGGGTGTTGAAAATGATCTGCGATAGCATCGATACCATTTATTTGTGTTATTTCACACATTGTTCAATGAAGGAATCCATCCCAAGACTGCTTAAATTCCTGATTCAACTACTTCTCATCACTAGCTTTTAGTGCCGAGTACAAAAAGATTCCCAACCCCCCTAAATATTTGCAGATCTGATAGACATAAAACAATAAAAGGACTATTCTATAGTGAAAAAGAAAATATTTTAAGGAAGGGATCACTTTATATCAACCAGGGTCAGCTTCATAATTTATCTGGCACGCTTGTAAACTCACAGATGAGAGATCTTCAACCTCCAAAGTAGTATGAATACTTTTGCAATGAAAAAAATCAATTTGTTCAAAAACAAAACAATTTGCAGATTTAGCTAAAAGTTTGCATTCCTACTGTTCTCTAGTACCCAAAGACTATCACACACTTTTTATTATTCCACTTACTCATTTACTAAATATTTATCGAATCCTTGTTCTGTGCTGCGGATTTGTGCTAAGTGTTTGCAATGCAGAGGGCCCCTGCTCTCAAGGAGTCTACAGTCTAGTAGGGAGACAAATAAACCATTCCAATAAAGTCCTGCTGAAAACGAGGGCCGAAGGCCAAGGGCAACGCGGTGGAGTGTCTTGTCCATGGAGACAGAATGTTTACTTCAGTCACTTTGCCATGGTCCGTAGACGAGCTTCACAGACTCAGAAACCTTAGCTCAGAAACCTTCTGAGATCGTCTCTCAGAAGGAGACTGACATTGGCCAAGTATTTAGAACAATTAATATAAACTAGAATGCCAATTGATTAATTTGTCCTGAGAAACAGAACTGCCCAAGGCACTGGACCCTTGAGTCTAGTGACCAGCACAGGGGAGCTCAATTCTAATCAGAAGGTTTCTTGGTAAACAGGAAATAGAAGAAATGAATGTTTGATGAAAGATCATGAGAAATGATCATGGTACCTGGCTAAGATAGACTGGTTCTTCCATCTCCTTAATCGGATAGACCTGACCCTGTGATGGGAGAGGTTAAAGCTTCAGGCATGAGCATCGTCTCCAGGGGACGGTGAAAACCTCAATCAGTACAGCCAAAGTTGGCCCATCCCAAACCCTCATGGGGATGCCTTTAATAGTTGTCATCCAGCCTCATTGGCTGGGATGATACTTAACTGGTGTGCACAGTTATGGCCATATCATGGGTCCAAAATCTGGTTTGATGAGGGCCTAAATCTTATAAAAGTTTGTGGGACCTCTTAAAGAAATAATACACCTTTATGAGTAAATTAGGTATGAAAGTGAATATTTATTTGGAAAGTTCCCATGAAAGAAGGAGCCCATTCATTTCATAGAAAAGCTGCCTCTGCAAACCAGTTGTTAAATCATGGAGATAATTTCATAGTACTGTAGTTGATAAAGCACTACCACTCTGGCCATCCTGGACCCTCCCTGGGAAGCCCTAGACTTCCCCAAATTCCAGCAACTAAAGGATGAAAGCCTGGGGCTATACCATCTGTTCTGATCATGGTGATTGGTAAATATTTTTAACAGCTCTCTCTTTTTAAAGCACTTTGCATATGTCTCTGATGTAATGCATTATGTACTGATTTGCCATTTAACTGTATGTTAATCTCTTATTTCAAGTTCTTGATGGAAACCTCATGGTTACTCCTAAATACTAACAGGTAATACGAGGCAGAAAATACTTAAAATTCCTTTTGCAATCCTTCAAATTGCCAAATAATGGAGCTCAGTGGAAGTCTTTATCTCTTAAACAATACTACCTTCTAGAGTATTCCCAACAGGAACCTCTAAGGAAAAAGCCCAGGAGGGTGGTAATCAGTAAAAAGTCACAGCACAAATTCCCAAAAGACTAGGAGAAAAGGCAGTAAGGGTATTTTCCTATTTGTTTGTTGTTTTAATCCAAGAGCTAGTACAAAGCTTTCTCTAGGGGAGAGTTGACATACTATTAATAAAAGAAGAAAGAACAGGTGTTCAGTGAACAACGAACAGCTCAATAATCATAGCTCTTTGGGGGCATAAGATTCAGAATTTATGCCATAAGGGTACAAATCCTCAGAAATCTTCTTCCTCCTGATTTAGATACATTTTGGGGGGAAAAACACTGGTCTTGTATGTTGTTTTTTTTAACGAAGTAATTACTATGTTTAACTGTGGACCTTAATTTTCCAAAAATTCACCATCAGCTTAGTGTAATGTTACTCTTTGGAGGAACATTTGCAGCATTTTCAACTTCATCAAGTCAAAAAGAAATAGTTTATGAAAGCAGTCACTTTCGCCCACCAGTCTCAGAAGGAGATTCATTTGGTGCTACAGCGTCTCCGTATGATTTGTGGCTGTGCGTTTCCCAAGGGGGAAATATACAAAGGACACCGTGAGAAAATCTGCTTCTTATTTAAGCTGCAAGGTGTTGATAGAACGATCTTCCTCTGACAGTCAGTGACAACCACTGGACATGTTAAACGCAAATAAGCAAACATTGTGTTTTGCTGCATTGTGTCTTTTTAACTAATTTGTACAAACTCTACCATTAGGATTCAATATTTTTACATACCGGGAAAACAGCACAGCATGTGGTTCACAGAAATTGAACAATTTACCTAGTACAGGGCCTGGCTTCCAGTGAGTGCAGCTAACTGATGAATCAATGAATGAATGATGAAATAAGCAAGCCATTAAAATGGCTTTCTCCCTGAGAAGGCTCACAGATTTTTTAAAAAAATTTTTTTTATTGTCTAGCAAAAAGTATACAGGTCCTATAGTAGTGGATGGCGATTTTGCTACATGTATAAATAGCGGTATACTTCCCCGAGGAGAGAAGTTGCTTAGCAGAATGAAAGCTAACTGCAGACTGTAGATGTGAATGGGTGACCCTGTGTGTCTGACACACCTGGGCTAATAAGGGAGCCCCGGAGGACCTGGGGAGTAGCATTCAGAGCCACAGGAGCTCACAGGTAAACATCCTGTGTGATCTTCAAGCCCGGCCCCCAGTGCTTCTAGGAGGCACCAGGGTACAGTGGGAAAAGCACAGGCTTTGTATCCAGACAGGGGCACCAATCTGCCACTTGCCATCATTTGCCCTTGACCAAAAACAGTGATAATAACATTTACCTCTCCATGTCGTTACTGAGAAACTGAGGTAAGGCTAGCAAACAGTTATCATGTGCGGGGCACTGTTCTAGCGCTTTTTATACGTTACCTAATTTAAACCTCATGAGAGCCATATGAGACCAGACTCTCCCTTTGCAAATGAGGAAAACTGAGACAGACATGGGCTGAGTAATTGCCCAAAGTATATTGCACAGGGCCTGCACACAGCTGATTCTTAACAGGTAATAGTGGCCGGTATTCATTGACACAGTGCTAAGTGTTTTACATGTATCCTCTTATTTGATCCTCAGAACAAACTTACGTGCTTAAAATGGTGCCTGGCATATGGCAGGCATTTGATAAATATTTGTTAAATGAGTGAATGAATCTTCACCCTACAGAAGAATTAACTGAGAGTTAGATGAATTAAGCGGATTGCCTGAGGTCACGCAGCCAGAATATGGACCATGTACATGAGCCGTGCTCTTAGCAAAGTTGCCAGTCATCTATGGCCTCCCATCTATCTCCCTGGGATCAAAGACAAGAAAGGCCCGGGTAGGGGGCAGGGACATATCAGAATGATCTCAAGCAGCCAAGATAGAGCGTCTTCAGGGTGGGTTAGAAAACGTGGAATCAGTCCTCTTTCCTTTCTCTCGTTCTGTCTTTTTCATCTCCCTCTGGATATCTGCCCCAGCCCCTAAAAAATCTTTGCTCTGCAACCTCCAATTTCTAATTCTGGCTAGCAAGGAGATAAATATTAGAAATCATACTCTGAGCTATCCATCATTTAGCTAAGACTTCTTAAGGGTTCTTAAGTAATCAGCCGTTTGAGGTTTTGGATTGTGTTTGAGGGCAGAGGGCTGTGATGAGAGAGTGAAGTACGCAATCCATTTTAATACACGGTTCTCATATGCTGCAAATAACAAGGCCCCAGAAACCTCAGCCTTAAAAGAAACCTGTTTTTCTAAAAAGAATGAAATGTCACTCAGAATATCTTATATTGGCCTGTAAGTGAACATTACTATTGAATTAATTACCTTTACATGCATTATTTCTATAATAGTGATAAGTGGACAGAGCTTCCAAAAACTATTTCTTTGATTAAGAATTAGATACCATAATGGGTATTTGCTTCCAGCTTGGTGGCCTAATTATTAAATTCCATCATTCTTAGTGTTGCAGTAGCTTGGTGTGATTAAGCATGGATAAAAGCTAAAATTTTTTTTTAAAAAAAAAAAGGAAGAAAGAAAGAAAGGCTCATTACCAAATCCTAAACAGCTTCAGTAACTTCATGCCAGTCTCTGAAGGACATTTGTGCCTTGTTATGACAAGGAATTATTCATAATGTGTGCCTAGCATATAGATTGCATCCTTTATTCGAAACAATAAAAGAGTCATCCTTGGTAGCTGATGGAAATAAATAGGCAGGCAAAATTTAAAGGGAAGGGGAAAAAAAGACCAACCAGTAGGCCTCTATAATAATTGCTTGTCACTGTAACATCAAGTAGTTCATCCTTTTAGGAACGCGTTATGTGGCGAGGCCATTATGTTCTCTGGATGGGAAAAAAAAAATACAGTAATTCACAGAAAAGCGGTGACAGGATTCTGCTGGTTTACCTAATAGTATTGACTAGACAGGAGAATTATGGCTTGCAAACAAAGAGTGATTCTGGATTTGGAGTTGTTTTGCTGCCTTTTTGCCCAATCAGAATTCTTCTCATTTAAAAAATATCAATACCCTTGAAAAATATCAAGGCGACTACCACCCGTTTTTTTTGTCTTTTTTTTTTTTAATCTGACTATAAGAGTGCACAGTTTAGAGATTCATGCCCCATTGCTTATTGAAACCTCTGCTGTTGCTGGGAGGAAGTAGGGAGGAGATGCTATGCTTTAGTGCCCCTTGCTGGTCAACCTGGAGAAAATCGAGCATAATGATTGCAAGAAACCAGGTTTTAATCAACGGAGTGGCACATTCTATTCAGATGGGCAGGAAGCCACCCTGATGTAACACAAACGTCCGTAGCCTGTATTAAGAATCGTTATAAGGATGAGATGACGTGTTTGGAAATGCATGCATCTTTTTACAGAGGAAAAAGTGCAACAGGAGAAAAACAACATGTTAAGTCTTAGCCTAACTTCAAAATAAGTCCAGGTAACTACATCCTTATGAACACTCCCTCATGAAGAATACTTTTTCTAGGCCCAAAGTATGATTTTGCTCAACTATGCCTCCAAAAATGTGTCCTGCCTCTCAAACCATAAAGGAACCAATAGATACCAAAAAATTCCTAGTGGAAATCTCAATTCAAATTAAATTCAAAAAGTCGTGCAAAAACTTCTTTCTACAGAGGAAGAAGAGTGTATCTACAGTAATGCAATAGATAATTGATAATTACATTATAATCTGGTACTATAACACTTGTACCATAACAAGTGAGTTATGATTATGGTGAATTTTTTTTTTGTTTGCCATTTTTTAAAGACGTGACTGTAACACTTTTATAATTTAAAAACAATAGCCACAACATGGCTATACTGACAAATTTTCCATCAACATTAATTAAATCTGAGGATTCCATAGTGAACCATCAGACCCAACACATCAATCCCATTTGGAACACCATGAGAGCTGGGCTTAGAATTCCATCTCCTCCCCCACGAGGTACCCATTAGGAATTTGAGTTCACAAAATCCAGCTCCAGTGGCTAGAAAACATCTACTCATGTAGACCGAACAATACAGAGGCATTTGAGAACTGGCCCACGTGGCAGCCTTGGCCCATGTGCAGGCCAACCTCAGGTACTCGGCCTACAGATGGATCCCAGCAAAAGGCACCAGAGAGAATTGGTCCTTCAGAAGCCTGGGAGGCTTCAAGGTACCCAGGATAACCAAAACAACCCCGAAAAAAATAAAAATAAAAAAATCTAGAGGACTCACACTTCCCGATTTCAAAACTTTACTATGAAGCTACAGTTATCAAGACAGTATGGTATTGGCATAACAACAGACAAATAGATCAATGTAATAGAATTGAGAGTTCAGAAATAAACTCTTACATTTATGGTCAATTTATTTTCCTAAGGAGTGCCAAGACAATTCAATTGGGAAGTGAATAGTCTTTTCAACAAATAATAATGCTAGAATAACGAATATTTGAGTGCATAAAAATGAAGTTGGACACCTACCTCATGCTATATGCAAAATTAACTCAAAATTGATCAAAGATCTAATTGTAAGAAAGCTATAGAACAATTAGAAGAAAACATATAAGTAAATCTCTGTGACTTTGGATTTGACCATGATTTCTTAGAGATGACACCAAAAGCAGAAGCAACAAAAGAAAAAAAATGTGATTAATTTGACTTCACCAAAATTAAAACCTTTGTACTTCAAAAGATACCATCAAGAAAGTGAAAATATAACCCATACACTGGGATGAATTTTTTTGCAAATCATATATCTCATAAAGAACCCGTTTCTAGAATATGTAAAGAATGATGATGACTCAATAATAAAATCAATTGCCACCAGGTACAGTGGTGGCTCATGCCTGTAGTCTCAGTTTCTTGGGAGGTTGAGGCAGGAGGATTGCTTGAGCACAGGAGTTTCAGGCTGTGGTGTGCCATGATGGCACCTGTGAATAGCCACTGCATTCTAGCCTGGGCAGCATAGCAAGACCTCTTCTCTAAAAATAATAATAATTGCCAATTAAAAATGGGTAAAGGATCTTAATAGACATTTTTCCAAAGAAGGTACATGAATAGGCAATAAGCATATGAAAAGATGTTCAACATCTCTAGTTATTGGGGACATGGAAGCCAAAACCACGATAAGATGCCAAGCCACAATCACCAGATGGCTATAAATAAAAACAGACAGATAGTAACGGGTGTTAATAAGGATGTGGGGAAATTGCTACTTTCATTCATTGCTGATGAGACTGTAAAATGGTGCAGCCATACCAGAAAAAGTTTGACAGTTCCTCAAAACTTATATACATAGAGTTCTCATATGATCCAGAAATTTCACTCCTAGATATATACCCAAGACAAATGAAAACATATGTCCACACAAGCACTCGTAAATGAATGCTCATAGCAGCGTTATTCATAACAGCCAAAAGGAGGAAACAACCCAAATGTCCATCAGATGATGAATGGATAAACAAAACAAGGTATATTTACACAATGGAATATTATTTGTCAATAAAAAGGAATGAGGTACTAATACAAGTTACAGCATCGATTAAAGCTTGAAAACAATATGCTAAGTGAAAGAAGTCAGACATGAAAGGCAACATATTGCATGAGTCCACCTGTATTAGTGTGCTAGGGCTGACATAACAAAATGCCACACACTGGGTGGCCTAAGCCACAGAACTTTATATTCTCGCAGTTCTGAAGACTGTAAGTCCAAGATCAGGGTATTGGCAGGTTTGGTTTTTCCTGAGGCCTCTCGACTTGGCTTGTAAATGCTGTCTTCTCCTTGCGTCCTCACATGGCCTTTTCTCTGTGTGCACATTCCTGGTGTCTCTTCCTCTTCTTATAAGGACATTAGTCCTATTGGATGAAGGCCCCACCCTTAGGACCTCATTTAGCCTTAATTACCTCCTTAAAGGGCCTGTCTCCAAATACAGTCATCATATTGGGGTTTAAGGCTTCAAAATATGAATTTAGGGGGGACACAATTCAGTCTGTAATATCTGCTGATATGAAATGTTCAGAATAAGCCAATCTATAGAGATGAAAAGTGTATTACTTGTTGCCAGATTTGGGGGGATGGGAGGATTGCAGATGATGGCTAAGGGGTATGGGTGTTTCTTTTTGAGTGATGACAATGTTCTGAGGTTGATTGTGATAATGGCTGCACTTCTCTGTGAATATGCTAAAAGCCATTGTATTGTATATTTTCAATGAGTGAACTGTATGCTCTATGAATTATGTATCAATTACACTTTTACAAAAAATATCATGTAGAAGCCTAAGGGGCAAGAGAAGTCGTGGGTGAAGTGTTTAGGAGGCAGCAGGATGCCACCCATGAGCATGCAGATCAGAGCCAGGACTAGAGTCTTTAAATGTGTGCAAGGAAGGACGAGCCCAGGTCTGATCTTCAACCTGATACATTACGGAATTCCAGGCAGAAAGGCAGGAATCAGATTTAGGGCTCATGGTTAGGGCTTCCTTGGCTGCAAATTTAGCTTAAACCTGAGTCACATAGGGCTGGCCTCGAGCTCCTTAAACTCCTGCTCAAGGCCAGCATTCATCTCAGAGACCGAACAATGACATCCCAGCCTGGGGAGAAGAGAGCTCCTGAGGCCGGATCTCGGCAGAGTGCGAGGCCAGGCCTGAAGTCATCTCCCATGTGTTCCTGACTTGCATCTTCCATTCCTTTAGAATTAGAATGTTAAATGTAGCGAGCATGCAATCCCTTCGGTATGCTTCTCTCACAAGGCTCTGGGCTTTCAAAGGAAGGATCTGCCAGACTGCACTTATTAAGCACATATGCTCCTGTTGTCATTGTCAGTTTATTTACTGATCTGCTCCACTAGACTTTAAGATGCTGGAAGATGGGAACTGTTACTTCTGTATCTGCACCTCCAGGGCCTTGCCCACAGCCAAGTGCATAGAAAATGCTCCATAGACGTTTGTTAAGTAAATGAATAGATGAGTACTTGGTTTTCCTTTTTTTATTTTTTTAAGAGACCATGTGTCACTCGAGCTGCCCAGGCTCCAGCAATCCTTCCACCTCATCCCCGTGTAGCTGGGACCACTGGGGCGCACCACACTCAGCTTCCAATTTTTAACTGGGTAGACTGCACGTAACTTCTTCCTTGTGCTAGACTGAGCCATTTTCAAAACTAGCAAACTAAAGAGTCCTAACGCATTGATTTTTCCAGACCTGACATAATTCTCAATAATAAGAGCTTAACATTTATTGAACATTTCTGGACTTGGCCTTGCGCTAAGCAATTTATGTTTATTATCCCATTCAGTCCTCCCAATAAACCCTTGAGTAGATGTGTTTATTACCCTCGCTGTACAGATGTGAAAACTGAGAGTCACAGAGGTTCAGGTGACTCGCCCACAGTCACAGAGGTAATAGTAGCAGAGCCATGACCCAGAGCTTCCTCACACTCAGGCTGCAGTGTTGTGAGGTTGCCCTATTTTGCAAGCAAAAATTACTGCCTAAGCCGCCCCTCACATTGAAGAGGGGACCACACGAGTAAGGCAGGCATTAGAAAGAATGGGTGGGCTTCTTCCCTTCCGGGATCAATGCAGTTTGTAATCAACCCAAAAGGGAAAGCCTTTTCCGATTGTTTTCACTGTCCACTGACTCACAGCTTCCGCGGTTTTCATTCTCTCCTCTTTCGTTCCCCTTCTGCATGTTAGCTGCACTTCACAGAGCCCTGCACAAAGCGAGCACTTGATACGTGTTGAATGCTCACCAGAATGGAACATTCTGACATTTCAGAACAACCGGCTCAGCTTGAGGTGTTTCAAAAAGGCATGCATCAAAGGTCCTGGAAGTTGTTGTTGTAAGGGATTCAGCAGCTTTCACAATGACCTCAATAAACAAAATTAAATATTTGCTCATTTCATGGTTACCATGTTCCAATGCAAACAGCCTGGTATTGTTCCTATTTTCTATTCTCCTCCGTTACCCCGGCCTCGTATGTGTTATGACTGGACGGCAATCAAAGATCCTCGTCTGTGAGGGTTGAGGGAGAAATGTTCATGCCCAGAGTGGGGGCAACACCTGTTCTCAGAGAACTTGGAATCATTCGTGACCAATGCCTACGATTGAGGAAGTTAAAACAGAAGCAAAGTTAATCCTCCAGGCATTCAGCGCATCTAGCACTAAACCAAAATTCTCTGAAGGGCAGGGTTGCCAATGCCAATAGTGTCAACCGTCCTCAAACTTCAGATGAACTGCACAGGCAGAGAGATAGGAAATCCAGGCATCACTCTTGCATTTTTACAAAGCAAGGGCAAAATGCCCCCTCACCCCTGCCCACCCTACCATCCTCGCCAGTCCACCTGGGTAGGTGAGCAGCTCCTATGAAAGGCCTCATGAATAGCACTCAGTCCATTGCCCACCCAGGCCCTTCCTGGTCTGTGGCTACTGTTCATGTCGCTGCCTGTGGCTAGATGCTCCATGAAGGTGGGGCTCGGCCTGTCTTGCTCATCATTGTACCCCCACAACCAGCATACATCTAACCTAATACGCTTTTACTCACTGCATAAATGAAGTGTAAGGTCAATGGAGAAGAAGAAGTGCCTGGCAAAAATATGGTGGACCTGACTCCCCTGTCAGAGAGAAGAGCCTGGATCCCATGGAGGGTGCCTCTTACGCTAGAATGGACCATGCCTTATCTGCTGGGGGGAGATCTCTGGGGGGACAATAAGATCTTTTGAAGACTAAGACAGTTTTCATCATTTTAACACCATTTAAAACACTGAAAACTTGGATTTTTAAATGATGCTTTTCCTGTTTTTATTTCTGAACAAAATAGCATGTTTAGGCCGGGCACTGTGGCTCACACCTGTAATCCTACTGCTTTGGGAGGCCGAGGTGGGAGGATCGACTAAGGCCAGGAGTTTGAGACCAGCCTAGACAAAGACTCCATCTCTACAAAAAATAAAACATTTAGCTGGGTGTGGCTGCACACTCCTGTAGTCCCAGCTATTCAGGAGGCCATGGCAGGTGGATCACTTGAGCTCAAGAATTTGAAGTTGTAGTGAGCTATGATGACACCACTGTACTGTAGCATGGGCAACAGAGTGAGACCTTGTCTCAAAAAATAAATAAATGACGTATTTAAAAGCCAACATTTTTCCTTAGCCCAAGTTTAAATATAATATGCATATATATTTGAAATATAGAATATTTTGAAAATACTAAAAGAGATCAGAGGATACCATTTTCATAATGTTCCTTTCAATTTTCATGAAATCTGAAGAACCTTAGTTTTTCTATTATGAAATATTTGTTGGAAAGGATTTCTATTTTAAATCAAAATTATTTTTATATGTCACTCAAATTATCATATTAATCATCTTATAGTTGCCCCCCAAAAGAATCGTATGATACACTT
Source organism: Lepilemur ruficaudatus (assembly GCA_963574885.1). Taxonomy (NCBI): domain Eukaryota; kingdom Metazoa; phylum Chordata; class Mammalia; order Primates; family Lepilemuridae; genus Lepilemur; species Lepilemur ruficaudatus. The sequence continues at coordinate 52,150 of CAUYRT010061524.1, forward strand.
TATGCATTTGATATATAAATATAATAACATTAATCAGTTTTTTATGTGCCTTGTTTTGGATCTACATAATGTTTGGTAGAGCTCCTAAAAGGGCTTTTTAAATACTGACGTATTGTCCAAAATGTCTATTATACATTGAGTTAATTATCAGTAAGATTTCGACCTGGTATTTGAAAAAGAAAGTCCATGGTAAATCCCTAGATAGAAAGGCAACTCTTGGACCTCTGTATTTTATCCAAACTCAGATTCCCATTGCAGGAACTTGCTGTACCACCCAAGCCTTCCTGAGTCGGAAGCACGTTGGTTTGATATTTACCATCTGCTGGGTCCCTACGTCCTTGCCTTTCTCCCATTTACAAAACATGTGTCCCTCTGCCTAGGAGAAAGGAGAGGTGATCAGAATATTTCAAGCACCAAATGAAAATGCAAACAGGGCGATGTATGGTAACTGGAAGTGGAACATGTCGTGAAAGCTAACCTGGGAGGAGAGGAGGTTGGACGCATTTCACAGCCTTAGCGAAGGATTTCTAGATACAGGTGGCAGACGCAAATTGCCTGTCAAGAGATTCACTTCATAACGAGGCCAGCCATGTAGAACAGCCGTGGTGCCACTGGGGCCACCACCGCAGCTGGCCCAGATCTTTGGGATCTGGGAATGACAGTCCTGCGTTCCCCAGCAGCAGCCACGTCCCTGTGGGGTTGGGGGGAGGACAGACAACAGGGCTAATGCACCAGCCACCCCTTCATGCTGCCTCTGCCAAACCATCAGTCAAACAAGGGACAGAAAAGAAATGGGAGTGAGGAAAGAAGAGGTGAACTGAAACCAGACACAGCAGGGGTGGGGCAGTAGGCAGAGAGGAAATGGAAGAGCAACCCATTTATCTTCAGCGTCTTTCTGTCATCTTTGGTTAACAATCAGGGGTTTGCGACAAGCAAAAGGATGGACGGACTGAAGACACTGTGCCCTGACTCTGCCTTTCTCATGCGCTTCCCCAGCCTGGTGCTCTCAGATGCCCAGGAAAATACTGCACACTCCTTCCTCCAAGCTCACACACAAACCACACACACACACACACATTTCCCGGTGTCTTACTTGTGTCTGTTCACCTCTGTGCTTAAAACTGAAATGACAACAGGGAGCCTGTGCTGTGGCCAGTGCGGTGACCTTTTTGCTGCCATTTAGCTCCTGTGTTAGAAATACATGTTCCTGGACAGCAAGACATTGTCACTCTCAAAGTCAAGATCGATTCTAAATTGCTCCCTCACACCGAGGAGAACCCATTTTTCCTCCTAAGCCACTGTCTTCTCCCCTTGACAGGAGTCGGGGACTTCTCACTAAGGACACAGCAGGTGCAGTGCTGCGTCAAGGGCGGCCCCTCGGGCGCACTCCCAAGCCCCTTCTCCGCACCCAGGCTCCACCTTGGCAGGGCAGCGCCCAGCCAGGCCACTGGGCAAACCGCGGGACTGCCGCTGCCAGCTTTAAGGAAAATCTGGCTTCAAGACAGCCTCAGATAGGTCCCAGGGACCAAAATGAATCACAAAAGCTCAGTGAATGGGGTTTCATGTTTAGGGAAAAGGAAATGCTGGGTTGTAAATTCAGATAAACATTCAACACGAGAAACCACCGTCATGTTACAACCAGAGCCTCAGGGAGACGTGATGGAGACACAAGTTTTGAGAGAGAATTCCGAAGAAGCTGGAAGAGAAGAACAGAAACAGCGGAGATCATTGCAAGACGCGTGTGGGCAGACTCTTTGGCAGGATCATCCTTGATTCCTCCAGGGTACCTGGCACAAAATAGGTGCCCAAGAAAAACCTGATGAGTCAATGAATGAAAATGCAGTGACTGACGCCTTCCCTGAAAAAACAGAAGGTGGCAGGAGGAATTCCGTGTTCTTAAGAAAGCCTGCGTCTACCTTCTGAGAGCCCAGCCTTCTTGCATTCTTAAGTATGTTTTCTGAGCTCATGTCCTGGGGAAGCAGAAGGCAGTTCTCAGGTTCACTGAGCTAGAACAGCATTTTGATACAAACAGACCTGGGCCCACTGAAAGAGTCAGGCACTTGGCAGGAACACCACCTTGAGTTCAGACAGAAAGCACATCTGTGCCTCATTGATAATGTAATAACCTACATTACATTCTTGGCTGACAGCACCTGTGCACGGCCCAGAAAGTCAGCCCAGGGCAACCATTCCGATGGAGGTGATATTAACAGCTCTCATTAAAACCGATGACTATAGCGGTGCCCAGGAGCGCAGCTACAGCGAGGCGTCTGTCCACATTTCCATCAGAAGCCCCTATTTTTGGAGTTCATAACTCAACCACAGAAAGATGCTTTGCATTGAACTGAAACCTGAAAAGAAAACTGTCATGAGGCTGGGGTGGGCATGGTGGCTCACACCTATAATTCTAGCACTTTAGGAGGCCAAGGCAAGAAGAGTGCTTGAGGCCGGGGGTTTGAGACTAGCCTGAGCAACATATAGAGATCCCCATCTCTACAAAAAAATGCAGAAATTAGTTAGGCATGGTGATGTGTGCCTGTAGTCCCAGCCACTCAGGAGGCTGAGGCAGGAGGATCACTTGAGCACAGGAGTGTGAGGTTGCAGTGAGCTATGATGATACCACAGTATTCTAGCTGGGGCAACAGAGTGAGACCCTGTCTCAAAAAAAAAAGAGAGAGAGAGAGAGAAAGAGAAAATTATCAAGGTAAAGAGAGTTTGAGTTTTAGAGCTGTAAAAGTGTGTCCATTCCCCTCTGTACATGTCCAACTGTGTGTCATACATAATGTTATTGTCTATCTAAGGACAGAGGATTCATTTCTGAGCTAGTCCAGGGGAAATTTGAATGTCTCAACTTTCCTGTATATCAGGGATGCTAAGAATTCTGTAATGGGAAGCGATACTTGTGTGGCAATCATTTCTCTTTGTTATGCATCTTCGCATTTCGTTTGCCATTACAGGTGCAAAACAAGGAAGCAAAGAATTCCTAGTACCCCAACTGGGACTTAACGAGGTTACATATAGCTGGATCTTGCTCACTTCCAACACGACACCTTTCTCCAAAAGGAGACCTGAAGGCATGCCTTTCACTGACAACGATTTTTAAAAGATTCTGTTATCTTTTATTTTGACACACAATAAATAAAGTGTTGTGAAATGCATTCCTGTCCTTAGCTGGGCAGGTTAAAACTTGATGGTCTACATATCTCTATCTCTGTCCCAATTGGCAGTGTAGAGCAACTATTATTCCTCATCCTATGAAGGATGAGGTTCATAGAAGATTGCTTTAAAAATGTAAGTGGATTGTAATTTATGCTTTTTCTAACAAGTATTGCTTGGGCAAAGAAAGGTCATTATTGTCTTGAATATCTGCCAATCCCAGCTCCACACACCACAGAAATTACACTGACGCTTGAATCAGATCATGCTGCTTCTCTGTTTAAAATTCTTCAGTGGTGTCCTGTTAGATTGCAGATACAATCCGTGCTTACCATTGCCCCTGAGGGCCGTGCGACCTGGCCCCCCGAGGGCCTTCTTTCCCACGCCGTCCACACTCCAATCTGCTTGACTTTTTCCAGTTTCTCAACTACACCAACCTTTTTTCCCTGCCTCAGGGACTTTGCATTCACAAATCTCTTTGCTGTAATGTTTTTCTTCCCATGCTCCGAATAGCTGGCTTCTTCACATTCTTCCAGCTCACACGTCACCTCCGCCTGCCTGCCCTGTCTGAAATGGGTCCCCTCTCCCAACGGTCTCCATCTCCACCCCCTGCTGGTTTCTTCTGAAAATTTTAGCACAATTCTGTCTTACTCGTCTGTTTTTGGACTTGTGCTTTCTGTGTGAAGGTAGGAACCTTCGTCATCCTCATGTTCCCGGTGTATGGCACATACCGAGTGCTCAGTGAATGTTTGCTGAATAAATCAAGATTTATATATAACATGATGCATTATAAGTTCAAGCTTTAATAGCCGTTATTTTCTTTGTATTGTATTTAAAAGTATGATTTTTCCTCCATCTTTTACATAACCTCCGCTTTGCAGAAAGGAACTAAAATTCCCACGCCAAATGACAGTCTTAGAAATTTGAGGGATAAAGAAATTCTGTTCTTTTACATCTTTCTCCCTCTTCATAGCATCATAAAATGGTACCAGATTTCTGTAAAGAGTTTATATAGCTACCCAAGGTGTTCCTCATGCCTCTTGAACCTCTAGAATCCAGAGTCTTGACTTGATTTACTTTAAGTTCTGAATACTGAAATAATAATAAGTTCCGTGTTTTGGAAACCTTAGAAAAAAATAGACATGAGAACACTGAATAATCCACCTTGGCCTGATTCACTCAAAACGTTAAGCCTCGTCCTGGATGTAACTGGCTCAAGACCCCGTCACTAACAAAAAGCAGTTAGTACCCAGGCTCAAGCCTTCTGGTGCCAGATCTAGGACTCAATTTACTGCACTACGACTGTCTTTGGAAAGGCAGCGTTAGTTAAGAATTAGCAAGTCATGATTCTCCAATTGAACTATTCAAGTGCTACATACTCATGCTGTTTAATGATTAGCTCTAGACATTTCTTAAAAGAGCCAATTTTTTTTTTTTTTTTTGAGACAGGGTCTTGCCCTATTGCCCAGGCTGGAGTGCAGTGGTGCAATCATAGCTCACTGGGCTGAAGCCATCCTCCCACCTCAGCCTCCTGAGTAGCTAGGACTACAAGCGTGAGCCACCACACCCAGCCAAAAGATCCAATCTTCATGTTAGAAGTGGTGATACTGTTCAAGGAAGGTGAAATTGTCAATAATAGCTCACTCTGAAATACTTTATCAAATACTTCTTCTCTGCCTCTTGCTAAAATTTTATTGACTGGAAGGAAAATAAGAAGAGGTTTAGATAAAATAAGAAGAATGTTTGCAGGCTGAGGCGGGGAGTCAGGGGGATCGCTCAAGGTCAGGAGTTCGAGACCAGCCTGAGCAAGAGTGAGACCCCGTCTCTACTAAAAATAGAAAGGAATTAATTGGCCAACTAAAAATATATATAGAAACAATTAGCCAGGCATGGTGGCGCATGCCTGTAGTCCTAGCTACTTGGGAGGCTGAGGCAGAAGGATTGCTTTAGCCCAGGAGTTTGAGGTTGCTGTGAGCTAGACTGACACCATGGCACTCTAGCCCGGGCAACAGAGCCAGACTCTGTCTCCAAAAAAAAAAAAAAAAATGAAGAATGTTTGCGTAGGAATGTGACCTTTGGCAAGTTATTTATTCTCTAAGCCTCAGATTCCTAATCTGTAAAATGGGGATATGACCTCCTTCACACAGTCCTTGAGCCGATTAGGATAATGATGCAGAGCGCTTAGCACAATGTGTAGAAAGGGGCCCAGGTTAGCTCCTGCTGTTGTTGTTAGTATTATTCTAATAATACTTATGATGTACAAGAAGCTCTAGGCAAATGATAGGGGTTTTGGGGTTTTTTTCTTTTCTTTCTTTCTTTTAAAGGGATACTGGATGGGCCGGGCGCGGTGGCTCACGCCTGTAATCCTAGCACTTTGGGTGACTGAGGCAGGAGGATCACTTGAGGCAGGGAGTTTGAGACCAGCCTGGTGAACATAAAAACATTTAAAGAAGGAAAGTAAATAAATAAAGGGATGCTAAGAACACTGGATAGCTGGTAGGAGCAGAGGAACCTCAAGAGTATCTAAGGCAAACCTTATCAATTCCAGAAGGAATTGCTTGGAGTAGCCCTCCGTCAAACCACTTCACCTCTCCCAGCTTTAGTTTGCTTATCTGTAAAAGAAAGATAACATCACCTCTACCCTATTTCACCAGGTTGTCAAGGATTCAGATGAAAGGCGTGTGTGTAAAAGTACTTTGTATATCTTAATGGAAATGTTAGATATTGCTTTCACATGTGTTACAGTGAACTGGCTGTTGTTTCAATCAAGTCAGTGGTTTTCAACACTGGCTGCACATTGAAATCATCTAGAAGCTTCAAAAAATCCCAATGCTCAGGTCACATCCTGCACCCAGCCAGAATCTCTGCAGTGGGACCCAGGCTCAGTACTTTTTTTTTTTAAAAGCTCCCCAAGTGATCCCAATATCCACGGTTAAGTGTCAGGGAATAGCGTTTCTTAAACTTCCCCAATGGTAAGGACCACAGAGTCCCGCCATACCTACAGAATCAGCCTTCCGAGAGAAGAGGGCTGGGAGTCACATTTCCAACAAGCACCCTTAGCTGACTCTTATCGGCAGGCAATTATGAGAAACAGCGTGTTGAATCATAGCCTGAGAGTTGGAAGGAATATTGTTTAAAGTCTTCACACTTGAATCATCTCAAAACCATGTGAAACTTTATGAATCCCCAGAAGAAAAGGCCAACGTGTTAACCCATTGTGTGAACAATGCAAAATACAACTCTCAGCTATTTCTCTTTGTGCAGGAATATCATCCGCCACTTTCTAGTTCAGGAAATTTTGACGGATGGAAAAGATTTGCAACGTTATGAAACTTTTCTGAATCGAACAATTTGGAGTGCCAAGAAATGCATAGGAAGAATTATTTCACTTAAGAAGAAATGCTTGAATGTTGAGAAGTAAAATAATAAACTGAGCTCTTTGGTACGCACAGTGGGAACTGACCTCCAGATGGTACAGACACAACTAAATTTTAATTTCTTTCCTCCTAAAAGGATCTACGGCATAGCTCTGTAAAGCTTACACCATCACTTGTAACTCCCATGGGAAAGTTAAGCAGATCAGGTTTAATGTAAATAACATGCAAACAAGGCACTAGGTCATAGAAAAGTGGAAAATATGAAGGAAAACGTCTCATCACCTGCTGATCTGCAGGTTGCAAAATTCAGCTCAACTCTGTGCATGGCAGCAGATTTTCCCCTCCGCCCCACAATTTTGCAAGCATCAAACCCTGCCAGAACCGTTCGTCTATCAGTTCCCACTGAACGTTCAAACTTTGTCCTTGAGACGTTAAGCCTTGTGGAATCCCATTCCCTCCGGGAGCACATCCACCTGCCTGCCCTAGGTAGTTAAAAAACCTCGTCTCCTTCCTCCTTCCCACACTGTTTGAGTCTAGCCTTCATTTTAGCTTTGTTTGGGCCCTAAATACTGTCGGTATTTAGAGACTATATTTATGGCTGAGCTTTTTAAAAAGAAAAATAATGGAGATTGATTTTGATAAATATGTAAGTTTGGAATATCTGTGTTTCTTTCTTAACGGCTTTGTATGAATTACTCATTTTTAAACTTTGTCAGATAAGGCATTTGGGAATAATGATGCAGGATCAGGTTGAATTTTATCTTTGGAAACTATAGCCACTTGCTCCATGTAATAAGTGCTTGTTTTAATGTACAGGCACCATGCCCATTCCTTGGTATCTCTTTTTATTTTTGATAAATTACGTTAATAGAGAAAATCAAGGTGGCCTACCTTTCTGTGGTATGAAATAACAATACATTATTGCCAAATTTGTTTATATTTGGGAAAAGTTCTTGTAATTAATAAGAGGGTATGTTATAAATGTCTAGATTCCTGTGCCTGGTAGAGGTGCTGACAGGTAACAGCTGAGCTCTGACTTGGGGCGAGCCAGTGTGCACGGCGGTACCTTGAATAAGAACAGTGCCGTGGGCATTCTCAGTGTGTGCCCTCCCTGTCACCTGGTTTCTTTAGGTTTGCATATATATATATATTTTTTTTTTTTTTTTGGTATTTTCCTGTGCTTTGTTGAGTAATTTCAGTGTTAGATTGTGTTTGGATTAGGGCCCACCCTGATGACCTCACCTTAATTTAATCACCTCTATAAAGATCCTATCTCCAAATAAGGTCACATTTTGAGTTACCGTGGGTGGGACTTCAACATATGACTCTGGTGGAGGGGCACAATTCAATCCCTAACACCACTGTTACACTAATACATGATTATTTTTAAAGAATGTTCATATATTTTCAAATCATAGCTGAGCCATGAAAATAGTTTGCAGAAAGAAGACTTTAATTGGATGATGTTCTTCATCACAGGAGTTCGTCGCTAGAGCTGAGCTCTTTTCTGTGGGTGGGTGGGTATCTCCCACGGCAATGACAAAGACCCTCTCCCAGGCTGGCTGTGGACTGGTGCCTGCTCCACAGCTGTGTCTGACACACACCGTGCACCCACATACACTGTTAGAGGCTTGGCTTCTGTGCTCCTAAGAGCCAAACTGTAAAACAAAACTACAAAAACTACATCCCATGGGGTAGAATTTCTCCTTCGGTTGTTGAGAGAACAAGAAGATGGACAGAGCAAATCCTTTGTAACATAGGCAAGGAAACAGGGGCCTGGAATGGGGACAGGCCAAGGTCACAAGGTTAATTAGTAGCAGCCCTGAAACTAGAACTTGGGCCTCCTGACTCGTAAGCTGGTTCTCTTTCACCAGACCATACCATCCTCCAGCCCCAGGATCCCCCACCTAACAAAATTACTCACTTCTCACTGACAATGTCTGGTTTTTCTTACCCACTTTAATAACATTTTTTTGTATTAAACTTAATTGCTAAGTAAGTACATTATGGATGCCCATGAGAAGGATTAGAATTTGGAAGTTATGCCTTTGGTAATTGCTTCCCTAAAAGTCTATCAACCCAAAGAAAATCTAGGTGTCTAATTTGTATAAGGTAGTGAGTTTCTTGACCCTTCAGATCCAACTTTTTGGCTAAAATTTGCCTTGTCAGCCATAATTGTAAATACATGCTCCAAGGTGGAAAAAAAATTTTGTCTGAGATGTCAAGCTAGTGGCAGTTAGTGATTACTTTTGAAAACAAAAGAACAAAAAAGGCCTTCACCCTCTGTTTTACAAATCTTTGTTAATACATCATCACTGATATTTGAAGTTTGTATTTTAGAAATCATCTACCTATTTCAGCCACTTTACAAATAAGGAAACTGGCCAGCCACAATGGCTCATGACTATAATCTTAGCACTTTGGGAGGCTGAGGTGGAAGGATTGCTTGAGGCCAGGAGTTTGAGACCAGCCTGGACAAGATAGCAAGACCCAATCTCTACAAAAAAGAAGAAAAAATTAGCTGGGCATGGCATGAGTTTGTAGTCCCAGCTACTCAGGAGACTGAGGCAAGAGGATTGCTTGAGCTCAGGAGTTCCAGGCTGCAGTCAACTGTGATCACACCACTGTACTCTTGACAGAGCAAGATACTATCTCTAAAAAAAATAATAATAATAAAAATAAAAACAAATAAGGAAACTGTGGCTTGGGTAGTGGCTTGTCCAGAGCCATTCAGGTAAAGAGAAATCTGGGAATAGGTCCCTTATGTCCCATCCAGAACTCTTAATACCCTTTATACTACTGTCTGATGGTTATTTTAGAGCTTTCTTAAACTGCAAGAAGTTTAACTGGGAGTTTAATCTATTTTTTCCCCATGAAGATAAGAGAAATAGTAGCCCTAATGTTCTTTGGTGACTTGGTGCTTTACCATGTGGCTGTGTTACATCACACTCATAATATTAATTTTAAAGAATAGACTATGTTTTCCCAATACATATTTTTAATATGACTATCTTCTGACTATTCACTGATGTTACTTACCCGTAAACTTATCTGTGTGGGAGAAATGCCATGCACATTAACTTTTAATATTTTAAAATACTATATAAAACCATTTTATTTTGTTAAAAGGAAAGTTTGATGAAAATTTTCACATTTTTCCTATAAATATCTTCAACATTAGTGTTTTTGTAACCTCTTTTCAGGGTTATTAAACTATATTAAGCCCCAGCTAGGATTTTTTAGAGTTTAAAATCTGGCAGATGAGCCAACTCTACAAAGTGGTCTCCATGAACACTAATTCTAGGACATTAAACTGCCCATGTTAAATGGATTTCTAGATATTTCTCTGTGGAAGTCTTGGAATAATCCTCCCTTCCTTTCCATGAGCCAAGAAAACTCTGTACCAGAACAATTCAGTTTCAATTTGTGGAAAACTATTCTCAATGAGCCAAACAATGAGTGCTAGGATAGTTTTGTGGGGGGCAGGAGGGAGGGGCATTTTGACCACGGTTGTACGTTACTAAAGTATCTGAATTTCTAGTTAAACATTCGGAGATACATTTACAAGCTTTGTTTCTGAGGGGGTATCTGTAAGCTTCATTTTAAAAGTCTGAGAACCTAAAAAGCAAAACTTGCTTTGGGGTCAGAGTTATTGTGTTATACGTTAAGCATTTGGAAGGAACCCCAGTGAGGCCTCAGGAAGCCGTTACTGCCTCTGCACTTATCGTCCTGAAGGCTATTTGTTTTAAAGTTGATAATCCCTAGGGCTACAAGAGTGTCCCACATCTGCCCCGAATTGAAAACAGATTCCCATTAAGAGCCTTACATCAGTGCTGTGGATTCGTGCGGTCTGAGTCAGAGAAGAAGTCAGAGACCATCTGAACGTATGGCCCGATAGGCTCACCCGCAGCCCCTGCCATGGAGGATGAAGATTCCAGGGTACGTAGCCTGTCCGTTTTTGAATTTTAAGGCTGTTTTTCTGTGTGTGTCCTTCTGCCATTTAGGCAGGAATATTCAGGAAGGGACTGTTGTGGGAAACAGGTATAAAGTAACTGTCACTCTCTGGGGATTTGCAGCGCTACTGATGACTTCATCAAAATTCCAAGGGAGCCAGGCAGCCCGTGCTTTGGAATTCCTTTACCAGGTTTTGCCATTTTTGTGACTTATCATTTATTACATAAAATATATTTGTGTAAAGATGTATGTATCTATATAAAGATATGGGAAGATATTTATTTTACCCCAAGACTCTAAAAAGGTTTTGGAGTCCAAGAAAAGTTTTTCCTGCGAAAGACCAGAGCTTTTCCGCCCTCTGCTTATCTGCGAAAATGTTTTAAAAGATTGCCACACACGCTAAGAATGAAGGATGGGACTGCAGGCCGCAGGCGAGCGGGGCCATCAGATTAACTGTTTAGCGTCTAATACTCTGGTGAAGGAGTTTTCTTCCCAGCTTGCTAAACAGCTTTGCTTCCGTCTCCTCTGTTGATCAGTGTTCTGTAGAGTGTGAAGTTCCTTTCCTTTTTAATTAATAAAGGGATTGGATTTGTTCATGAGAGACGATTAAGGAAAGGGAAGGGTCCGAGGGCCCAGCGGCTTGCTGCACAGGTGCTGGGAGCCCCAGCCTGGCCCCCGGCCCTTCTTGTCCCTTTTCTGGTCCCTCCACTTTGGGAAGTGGAGGCCTCTCAGGTTGGCTTCCAGAAGTCTGTTTTGCTCACCAGCATCTCTTGAGGAGCTGAAGACAGTGCCTGCTACAGTCGGTGCCCAATAAATATTCGTCGAATGAGAACAGAATTAGGGAAGGGAACCCTAGAAGAAATAGCAGTGTGGATGTTTTGAGCTAGTGAGCCTCTGCTTGGGACCAGCAGTTGAGAATACGGGTGGTGGGTAATTGACAGAAAAGGGCTGCCAGTCAGAGGGACTGTGTATGAGATGTAAGGTTCCGTGGTGATGGTATGTACAAAGAGAAAGAGTCTGAAACGTGAGTGGTGAGAGGCAGCCATCACGCCCTGTGCGGCCGTTCCGGAGCCCAAGGGAAGCTGGTGTACGGCAGAAAGCGGACACACACAGCTGGCCAGTTGCCTTTCAACTTGGTGCAGATGTGCTCCTCAAAAATGTCCCCTCAGTACAAAGCCTGTCCTTGTTTCCATGCGCGTCCCCTGGTTTCAGAAACAATACGTTCAGAGCAGCTCAGTTGGAAGGTAACATTTCCAGCCCAAATGCCAAAGCACTGTTCCCTCCTGACCGGTTGCCCACAGTTCTTGAAAGAGGGAAGGTTTTTCAGATGCCAAAATTTGACTGCAGACTGTGTCCTGGGACTATGCCCTCTTAATCCCAGCAGGACAGAGGCTTTCTTTTAGAAAACGAAGCAAGCATATTTGGGGTTTTGTGCTGAGGATGCGAAAAGATGTATTGATCCACTCAGACAGAAAGGGGAATTATCAGGCTTAGGAATACCGTTCCTGTCCTATGTAAGGAGACCAGCAAGTGAGCCTTGAAATCTATAGAACAGTTCCAGCTCAGACCAGCTTCCTTTTTGGGAGATGATCGTGTGTATATCTTAATTTAACTAACCTACTTAATCTACCTGATTAGTTTTGCAATCCCAGAGGCTTGGGAAGAAAATAAAATTAGTGTGGCAGAGACTTCCACAGTAATACCGGGATTATAAATTTAACTACTATTACCTCTAGTAAAATCCACATGCAAAATCCCTCTGCTTCTTTTTGAGTAAGAAAATAAGCAGTTCTTCATTTTGGACAATATCCTCTTTCTCTGTCCCTCGTTTTATTCACAGCCCCATATTTGAACATCAGGGGTTTGGTGGTCTACCGTCATGGCACCAACAGGCGATGCCACCACACCAGTTCACAGCCTCACGGCGCTTCAGTTTAACAAGCCGTGGTTTGGAATTCAGGGCACATTATCCCCCAGAAACAGGGTTAGGCTGCTAGCTCAGCTCCTGAATGCAAATTTATCCTAAAATATAGAGAATTTGCTTCAAGCTTCTGGAAAAGCACAGAAAGAACTTCTGCCGTTTTGTTTAATGATATTGGAGAGCAAATTTTTACAATGGACTATAATTATGCTTTTGAGAGCATTGTTAATATCTTTAAAATTCATTTGTGGCCTTGCATATCCTTTCTTTCTTGATCAGGACCCTAACCACTTATCCTAGGTGCTTTGTCTCCTGCTGCTGCTTTGAATGGTACCCTAGGCTGGAGTCCAAGCAAATTATTTGCATGTACTTTTCCGTTTGTGGTTTCGTTTACTTGAACTGTCTTCTTCCCCTTCTAATTCCTGGCAAACTCTTGGTCAGCTTAGACATTAGCATAGTTAAAACTCCTCTGTGATGCCCTGGTCAAACTCCTACCTCTCTACTCCCTTGGCCACAGACCCCTCTACGAAAATTTTGCACACGGCTTTCAGGTGGTTCCTCCACTGACCTTCCGAAGTTCCAAGGACCCCAGTTAAAAAAAAAATCTGCTCTAGGAAAAGTTAGAAATTTCCCTCCCCACCTCACCTGCATTTCCATAAGTACCACTGTGTATTAATATTTACCACATTAGATTGCAATTTTTAAATTTACATGTTGCCCCCTGCCCTAGACTCCTTAAAGACAGGGGTTCCTTCTTAGGATTTCTTCTTAAATCTTCTTAAGATTTCTTCTTCTTAAAGACAGGGATTACCTAGAACTTCTTAAAAACAGAGGTTTCTGCAGAACTTATTATAATGCCTGAGACATGGTAAATAAATAATAAAAGAATGGATGGTTGGATGGATAGATAACTGGATAGATGAATATGTAACTGGAAGGATAAATGGATGGACGGAGGGATGATTGGATGGATAGACGGATGGATGGAAGGATGATCGGACAGGTGGCTGGATGGACGGCTGGAGTGCTGGAGAAAAAGTTGGTTTATTTAGAGGAAGATGAAGAGCTGTATAGAAACTTCCACAAAATTCCAGACAAGACTTTTAGACAGTTTCAAGGGTATGGCATTGATGGAGTTTGGTCATTATTATTTCACTTCTACGTGTGGGATGGATTATGAGTAGTGGGGAGAGAATGGAGCTTGGCGTAAGAATGTCGGGGTTCCAGTTCTGGCTCTCTACTTACTAGGTGTGTTGCCTTGGGTGAGGTTTTTATCTCTCTCTAGTTTTGCTTTGCTTCATCTCTAAGGTAGGAGTGATACCTGCCTTCAAGGAGTTGTTGTAAGGATTAAATGATAATCCATCTAAAAGCCATAGCCTAAGGCTAAAGCCACCTGAGGTAGAAGATAAATGTTAGTAAAATATGAATCTCAATCTGAAGAGGCAGACAGAAAACTCTGCAACCAGAAGGAACTCAGCCCCTCTGGCCAGCCTTGGACTGTCTCCCTTTGCAACTTGCCCCCTTCACTTTGATGCCACATGTCAAGAGCCTGGCTCTACCTTTTAACAGCCACCTCTCATATCGATTGGGTGATTAAAATAAAATAAAATTGCAAGAGTAAGAGAAAAGAGGAAGAGGATTCAGAGGATTTGTAAGCGTAAGAAAGAAAGTGCCCAAAGTAGAATTACATAAGCTGCGATGGAGGAAGAGGGAACATAGAACTTGCGGAGAAAAGGGCAGAAAAGGATGAGAAAGCTGTCAGCAAAGGGAAAGGAAAAGAAGAGAAATTCCAAGATTACAGAAGAAGCAATTGTTAACTTAAGTATTTATTCCCTCCGGTGCTCCCCTGTGTGTTTGTTACTCAAGAAATGCCTTGTGTGGTTCCACTTGCTTCACATAAATCATAATGATAACAACACATGACTGATACTTACATGCCATTTACCATGTGCCAGGCACTGTTCTAAGCTCCCCACACATATTAACTCATGAAATGCTCACAACACCGTGAGCTCGGTGCATGAAATCCCTGTTATACTGATAAAGAAAGAGGGCATGCAAGTAGTCACATAGAATTTATGACCTGGATTTGAGCCCCAGCAGTCTGGCCGCAGAGTCTACACTCTTAATCAAAATGACAACCATAACTACACATCACAGAGGATTGTACTTGCAGCTGATGTGGCTCCTGGCACAGGTCAGATGGCCGATTCAGCCCCTACAGTCACCATCGCTATAAAGTCTAGTCTGGTTAGACTCTTCAAAATACCATTTAAGGCTGGGCACGGTGGCTCATGCCTGTAATCCTAGCACTCTCGGAGGCTGAGGCAGGAGGATAGCATGAAGTCAGGAGTTCGAAACTAGCCTCAGCAAGATGGAGACCCTGTCTCTACCAAAAAATAGAAAAATTATCTAGGCGTGGTGGTGCGCACCTATGGTTCCAGCTACTCAGGAGGATCACTTGAGCCTAGGTGTTTTAGGTTGCTGTGAGCTTTGTTGATGCCACTTTTTTCTAGCCAGGGTGACAGTGTGAGACTGTCTAAAAAAAAAAAAAAAAAAAAAAAACCATTTAACACCTGAAAAGTTAAAATGCTAAAATTTTATCACATAGAAGGACATTTGGTTCATTATGCCCCGACCTGCCAACTGGTTGTGCTAAGAGTTCTGGGGAAAGTCAAACTCAGG
>CAUYRT010061525.1:0-43490 GCA_963574885.1 Lepilemur ruficaudatus
TATATCAGTTGCTTCAGATGTAACCAGAGAGTGGACAGCTGAGATGGCCTGAAGAGACAATGATCAATCAGAAATTGTCTTCTCACTAAAGCAGGTAATTGTATTTGTTCAAGGTATAAAACTTTTAAAAATAAATGATAAGAAAAATGTTAAGGGTAGATGAAAAATGCTTCATGTTATTGAACACTATTCATCAGAGGAAAAAATTGGACCTCTTGAGTAGCTAATATCCTAACAACAAAATTAATAATCTTTCTTGACATATTACAATTCCAATCAAGGTACCCAGGGCAAGTGTGGGGTATTAAGGCCAGCAGATTTCCAAAATAAGATTTATCTTTATAGCATTGCATACTCAATTATATTTTATTCCCAAATCAGACAAATTTCCCTTTTACAGAAGAATGTATTATCTTAAAGGCAATAGATATTCTGGGTATGATACACTTCTCTTTTTAAACACTGTATATATCCAGAGAATCCTAACTTTATCATCAAAATAATGTCCAGAAGCAATTTTACCCAATTATAGTGAAACCTCATCATATTTATTTTTCCAGGGGTAGAATACAATCTAAAAAGAAAATATGGAATGCGGCGTACACTATGCCCACAGCAGTTTTAAACTTAGGAGCTTACGGAATATAGTGTACAGGTCAACTTTAAGCTTCAGAACAACAATATAAAGCAGGTTTCACTATAAAAATTTAGGTGGGTTAAAGACCAGCATCATAAATATTTTACTATTTATTTTAAATTCAGAAATAAAATCTATATGGTATTCTGAAGACAAGAGAAACTTACCAATTTTTAGACTTGGATACATGAAAGAATCAATAGGAAAACAGTAAATTCACAATTACAGCTTTGTGTATTAAAGACAAATTTGCAAGAGGTTATGTCTCATAGTCTTCTTTTAGTTGCATCAAACACTGTCGGACCAATAATGATCTTCTGCTTCTTATAGGCATTTTGTGCATTTCCCCCCACTGTGAAATATTTTTCAGATCATCAAACATCAAACCAGATGCAGCAAACCAAATAACAACCTTCCAAACTGAAAGATGAAAAATATTAGTTAACGCACTGGTTCTTTAATGCTGTGCTGTTTCAAACAAAACATCAAATATTTCATGTAGAACTGAAACTCACTTGCAATAATGCCTGAATGCTTCTGAAATGAAAAACCCCACTGAGAAAAAAATGGTATACACCAAATGAGTAATATAAAATGTTCGCATCAACCCCAAATTTGGCTATCCATAAAATGATTGTTTCCAGCATTCTTTTAGCATACATGCATATCATACATGAAATTACCAAATTCACTGAGAAATCACATTCCAATTCTGTAAGGGTACAGGATGTCAGTCTATTTAAATCATTAAGATCTAATGAATAGAAGGTTGTATTTTAGAATGCCCAATGCTCTGACTAATCAAATTCCATATATGATCATCTTTTTTCACCAATGGTAAGGTATCATGAGATCTTTAGATTGACCTATTTTCAAACATACTGTTATAGATTACAATCAGTGATTTTCCAAGTAAAACATACTTTTTAAAGAAATATTAAAATTATTCTTTTATTCATCGTCCTCTCAAACAATATTTGTCCTTTCCCTCCTATGGTCAAACCTCTGATTTTGGAAACTCGGTATCAAATGGGTTAAATGTGGCCATAAGCAATTTTGGGGACAATAAATATGGCAATTTTTGGTTCTGAAACTCACCCGTTAGATTCTGTGGCTGTGAGATTTACCTGTGAGAAGAATCTGACACCAAATGGCACTGTGACAGGGCAACTTGTATAATCATCGCTGCCCAAATCATGTTATTCATGGATGGATTCTCTATAAGAGCTATTTTGACGAACTTCAAAGACACAATTCAAATGAGAAAACTCTGCCTTTGTGCCCTCAAGTCAGTATGCATTATTTCCAAATTCATTTCACATATTCTGTTATAGGTCAACTTACCTAAAAATATTTGCAATACCAGTATCTTTACTATGTCTTACAATTTGGGTGTTATTTTTAGCATGAAAAATTGACTGTTAAATGACAACAGTGCTAGAAACAGCACTTATGCCAATTTCAAACCATCTACCAGTGTGGGTAAACTGCAGGTCAGCAGGTGCTGCAGGACCCTAAGCCGAGATGGACTAATACACTATTTGCTCTCCAGGCATAGACTTACATTCATTTGTCACATATTTTCCCCAAGGCCCAGGGAAGATCTAAAAGTGGGTCTTTAGAAAGTTAAGATTTTAATAAGAGTTTTTTTTCCCAACTCCTATCATGCTTTTAGTCTACAACCACATAATCTCTTTCTTCAACTCATGCCATCCTCCCCCCATCACCTTAAAGCCGCATCAGAGACTCTGAGTGAGAGTGAACCCCTTCCCAAACTCACAGGAATATCTACCTGGGCTCTGGTCATAACCACAGACTAACACTCAGGAATCGAGACAGGGCAAGGGGCAGCCCCTGTTTCAGTGGCGCACATACACAAAGTAACTCTCCTTTAAATTAGAAAAGAAATCAATGTCACAGAATGTTTCCCTATAAAAGATATGTAATAAAGTAATAATATCAATAAAATAGCTATTACTAAAGCAAAGCTTTCATCAATAAGCTTCGAGAACTTTGAAGGAGGAAAATGGCTTCACGAAGTGGTAGTCCAGGTTCCCACAGTGTGGACACTGCTGGACGTTGCTATACTCGGAGAAGTACTGCATCCCGATCCGCACGTCGATCACGGGCTTCCCACAGTGCTTACAGTTCAGGCGGGCCTGGGGAAGACAGACACCATGAGCCACAGCACCCTTTGGCTTCGCAACACTTGTCAAAGTCATCTAAACAAAAATGCTGGGAAAACAATCAAGGGCTTAGTAAAGCATTCCTTTTACTACCCAAAGCAGGGTATGCCTAAAAGACTCCCAATTTCCTCTGTGGTATGCAGCACTGCTAGTCGTTTCACTTCCTGGTAAGAAGAAACTTCTAGTACTGTCTAACTTTCTCCACTCAAGTTCCCCTGACGATAGGAAACCCTTCCCTCTGGATTCTTAAGTGTGCCAGAAGCTGACTTTCCTCACCCAAACCTGCACGAAACTTCTTTGAAGAGTCTGGGTTTATTTTTAAAATCCACATACCCCTTTCATTCTACTCCATACGTTTGTGTTTTCTTTGATGTAAAAATAAGATTTCCCTAAATACTCAAGTAAAATTAGTAATCCAGGAAGAAGAGTTGTGCTGATCCGGAGGATCCTGAACCCCCCAGCACGCCGCGACTTCACTCACGCTCAGCGTCTCTTCAGCGGCATAGTCCTGGCACCTTTCAGCAACATGCCAGGACTTAAGCAAATAACTAGAAATTACAAATAAAACAGACTCTCAATATAGATTCATTTTTTAAATGTAAGAAAAAAGTATACTCTCAATTTGTCCTCAAAACACTGTGAGCTGGGCAATATCCTCTGCGTTTTAGAAAGTGAAACTGAGGCACACAGTGATAAAGCGTCAAGCCCGAGGTCACAGTCAGAAAGCGGAAGAGCTGAGACCAGAAGCAGAGTAGCCTGCCCCACAGCTCGCTCTCAGCCATGACATGAACTACTTTCCACTAACCTGAGATAAAGTCCCTTTTAACCACTAATCTCTCTGAACATTAAAAGTGAGGTTCTAAGCAAACCTCTCTCTTTAACCTGTTACACCTTTCTAATAAGCAATTATTTATTTTTGGCTCCCTCTTAGTAGAAGACTTCTCTTGATGCCTTAATAATGTTTAACATTTGTATCCTCACAGGAATACTGTCAATTGATTTTTAAAAAAACATCAATCAAACATGTTTTCCTTTTTATAATAGTAGGGGGCAAGCAGATAAAGGTCTAGGCTTAAATTGTTTTAAGGCAAAAATACAGTGTATAGTGAATACCAAGAGGCTGGGTATAGCTGGATGCTATTCTGTTTTTCTTCCTAAAGATACAAAGCTAATCCCATTGTCTTTCAATGGTACAGTAGACAGAACACCAGAATGGGAATTTAAGTTTTTGTCATGGCCACAATTTGTGTAGCCCTAGGTAAACATTCACATTTTTGAGGCCTCCATCGTATGTGGAAGACAAGGAACCAGCACTAGAGATTGCCCAGGTCCTTTCCAGTACTAATATTCTTTAAGTTAACAGGCCCAAAACCTTCTTTCACTTCCTTATTTCTTTAATTTAAAAAATAACCCTCTGTGGTGTATGTTCAGAGAAGGGGGCCACTTCCTGTGGTTTCTCTCATCTTAAGTGCCGGCATTAAGGCACAAAAACTGTCACAAAATGCTACAGTAAATAACTAAAAGATGGTGATATCTCATTTCCAACGCTAAGTTTAAAAATAAAAATATGGTTGGCCTGGTGCGGTGGATCACACCTGTAATCCTAGCACTTTAGGAAGCAGAGGCAGGTGGATTACTTGAGACCAGGCCTTTGAGACCAGCCTGAGCAACATAGAGAAACCCTGTTTCTATGAAAAACAAAAAAAATAGCCAGGTGCGGTTACGTGCATCTGTAGTTCCATCTACTTAGGAGGCTGAAACAGTAGGATCACTTGCACCCAGGAGTCTCAGGCTACAGTAAGCTATGATCACACCACTGCACTCCAGCCTAGGTGACAGAGTAAGATCCTGTCTCTAAAAAAAATCAATAAAGAAAAATGTGGTCAATGCATTAGAACTAGCATAAAATTAGTCAGTCCTATCTGGAATCAAAGAATGGGCAGACTACGGATGACCACTTAGATCTCTCATGACCGTATTTCTCTTCTGCAAAATGTTAGTATATACAAGATATAGCTGAAATACCGACTCTAAAATCTTTTCAATTCAACAGATACAGTCATCTTTGGAATAAACTGAAATAGTAAGGATATTCTCTTTCCAAAATCAAGTCATAATGCTAAAGATACAAAACTATGCAGTAACTAATAACTAATTATCATCAGTTATTTGTTTTAAAAGCCAGGCCTTGAACACTGGAGAGCAAAGGAAAATTTGTCTCCTACCCATGAATATCAAGGTATTATATAGCAAGTTACTTTCTTCCTCAAATATTTGGAAATAAACCAAGATATTTCCAGGAATTTTGTTTCCTGTGTTTCTATGGATTTAATGTGTTTTCATATGATAATATTAATACTTCCTGTTTTCCTGATGACAGCTAAATTTCATATGTTCTCTTAGCACCAGAAAATGCCTCCTCTTCAAGTGCTTTTAGGACGACAAATCTCTCACGTCAACCTCAAACACCTTACAAAGCAGACAATTCCTGGTGATTGCACTATCCCACAGAAAGGAACAAGAAAATCTTGTCTCCTAAAGAAAGTGAAACTTTCTTCTTCCTTTTAAATAATAAATTTTTGTCAATAGAAATTTGATATAAACTAATTATACAAAATATTAGAAAATACAAACAAACAGAAAGAAAACCAAAGGAACCACTCAGCCTCCACCAGACCAGTCTGTAACCACCTGGTAACATATCAGCAGCTCCCTTTTCATGTTCACTTATTTACAAATGCAAGCATGTTATTATGCCATGTTCTAACCTGCTTTTTTGGCTTAGTATACTGGAAATACTTCCTACATAATTATATCTCATTCTACAATATCCCTTCTAATGACTGCATAGTATTCCACTAAATGGCAACATCACAATGTAGTAAATCAGTCATCATTGCTGGACTTTGGGGGAGTTTTATGACTGAATTTCTTCTTTACTGTCAGAAGTATCTTTTTCTATTTACTTGGGGACAGAAGCCTAATATCACCCACTGCTCCTGCTCCCCTCGGTGGGGTTGATACCAACCTGACAGCACGGAGAGGCGGCCAGGATGTCATAGGTGTACATGGTGCCCAGCTGGTGCCAGCTACCGTCCCATCGCGACTTACATTTGATGCAGATGATCTTGTGAACCCCTTCCAGGCAGTCCACACACACCGCATACAGGTGCATGAGTCTCCCTGTGTACGGAAGACACAAAGCTCAGAGTAGACATCATGGAAATTATATTTTATCTCCAAAAGAGATAAAAATGTTTCATCTACCAATTATAAGCAAATACTTTATCATTTGGATAAACATAAAAAGCAAAACATATTTATCACACAAGCTGTCCTTTTAGAATAATTACTAATTATCATAAAACATGTACTTCAAGTTCAAGCTTATTAAAAATTGCTTTAATTCATTTTTCCAAAAAGTGCTGCTAGCTTTACATAATATGTCCATCCAAATTCCAGTAACAAAGCCACATATAATCAAAACCAGCCTGTACTGTATTCATGCAGGATTGTCTGCTCAGAAGTCACTGCACGGCATACGGAGACTGAACCAACATCATTGGTCTTGTCATGGGCTCTCACCCACCAATTCCCATCATAAAAAAAGTCAATGTCTGTCTTGGAATTGACAGTCCAGAATTACACCACAGCCAAAATTACTATGTTAACTGTCCTTGTCCCCAAAATTGCTCAACCTTCACCACATCTAATTTAGGAACCAGAATTATGTGTTACTTGTGATTTTTTAAAAGAAGTTCAATGTCTTATTATTAACATTTACTTCGTTCTTAAAAGTTACAACTCCATTCCTCCATTATTTATCAACATTATAATGCTTGTAAAGGAAAGATGTCATCCTAGTTTGTATGGAAGGGTCCCAGCTGGTGCCAGCTACCGTCCTGTTCAAATAATTGTGGCAAGAGTCAGAATGTCCAGGATCTAGAGGGCAACGTTTCCGCTCTCTGCAGAAACCAGGGAGCTCCAGGAATCAGAAGAACACACACTCCCAAGTGGCTTCTTACTCAGAACATGCTGCTCACTGCTGTCTGTTAGACCACAGGTCTTCACCACTCAAGGAGCAAGGACCAACTTGCTTCTTACCCTCACATACAGTACTTAAAGAAAACTCTTCTATTGTATTTGCTTACATGACTCTCTTCCTCCTTGAAGACAAGAGCCATGCCTTTTTCATTTTCCTTGACTCAGTGTCTAGCCCAAAGTCTGGAATGTGAAAAGAACTCGCTAAGTGTATTAGGTGAATGGATAGAGCATGTTAATAGCCAAAGCCAGCATAACCTTTGGGGCCTCTATGCCAAAAAATGGTTAGGGTGACAAGTGTTTCTTACAATACCACCCACCGCTGGCTTAGGGCACTGGAAATAAAAAGGTCTCACAAGCTATGCCCACTCTGAGTGGCCTGGGGGCATGTCAGGAAGTCAGTTCAAGTATTAGGAGCCACAGGGAAAGACTTCATTTGCAGTCTCCATCTGTCCTAGACTTACTGCAATTCTCTAGCTGCTGCCAGGAAGGGTGAGGGCAGGGGTGGACACAGAAGCCAGGTGCTGATAACAATGACCATGACAATGAAGACAAGTCACTTTTACTGAGTGCTTACCAAGGGTCTGGCACTGTGCTACAAGTTCTATGTGAATCATTTCATTTAGCTCTCACAGCAACACTATAAAGCAAATTCCTGTTACTCCCACTTAAGGCAGAAGGAACTGAAGCTACAGAACATGGGCAGCTTGCCCAAGTTCACAGTACGTAGCAAAGTCCAAAGTCCAGACTTAAACTCATGTCGGACCCCTAACCTACAGACAAACTCACAGGAGCACCTGGCCTGGACTGAGTCTCTAGATTTGTCTCAGTTATACACTGTCCCAAGTACAGAGAATTCTAAATTCCTAAATCCTAGGACTGTGAGTTTAAACAAAAAGCAGATTCTTGAAAAAACAATCACATGTGGCTCAAAGTGGTAAAGCAGCCCAATAAAAGAATGTCCTAATTAGATCAATCTTAATAAACTATTAAAACTGAACATTTTTTCATAGGAAGAATGAGAACAGAGGCCAGAGGCAGAGCTGGGTGAGGGCAGTGAGGGGTAAAGGGCAGGGCACAGGAGTGACAACCCACAGGGTGTACCACGGAGGACAGTGAGCACTCTGCAGCACATAATCAACTGCAGGCTGTTTAATCCTGTGGCCTGGAACGTGGCCTTTCCATTGGAGTTGAAAATGTTTTAAAGAACACATGGTCGGGACTGTGTGATGGAAGAAATGATTTAAACTAGCTTACTGTAAATAAAAGCACATGGACTTCTCCAAGACGTAGCAATAAAAACACTGATATGTGGTTAAGGCCTCACTTGTGGCACTGATGACTTCTTCAGTACTGATTAAACACCCTCATCTTCAGATTTCATAATCATAGCTCAACTTCTCCATATGTTTGTAGTGCACACCTAACGCACCATTTATATTTATGTTCATACGTGCGCACATTCACACACACACACACAAACACACACACACTAGTACTCAGGCCTATCTAATTTTCACCTTCTTCTCCATCTTCTCCCTGGTATCTACCCTCTAGATTAGTTGTGGGCTCTGTCATATCCTCTTCCTTTTCTTTTTCTCTTCTCTCCATTCAAGAGCTCTTCCACTCTCAGGATTTTAACCACCACTGTCATAAAAGAAGCTCCCCAGTGTCCATCCCAAGTGCTTATTTCTAGCCACGCTTGCAAGACATCTCCACACAGAAGTCCCGACACCCCTTCAAACCCAACACACACAAATCTCATCTCCTGTCCCCTAAAGTCAGGTCCTTTTCCCAACTTTCTCTACCTCTGTGATTACATCATTTATCTGGTCTAGAAGAAAAGGGAGCCAACAAGGACGCCTCTTCATCCTTACAGTCAAGGTGAACCCAAAGCTGTAATTTTCTTTTAAATAATCTCTTAAAGAGATCCCCCTCTTTTCCACCCACTGTCCCCACCCTGCCATCTCTTATCTCCACACACCTAGGCTAGAAAAATAAAGTTTCAACTCTCTCTCTAGGTCTCACCCCTTTCAAACTTTCCCCCATGTGACTGTCTTCTTTTAAAAAAATGCTAAAAAAAAAAAAAAACACTTCAATTCATATTCAAAAACAACATCACAAAGCTCTTCATTATGGGTTGAAAGGACCCCCCCCTCATTCCCACCCATTTTCTAACTATTCTCCGCGTTTTCCATTCTAGGACATCTGGCTCCAACCAGACAGTTCTCTCCCTAGGTCCTGATCACAACCTGTCCTTTTTTCTTCTTCTACCACCCTTTCTTTGCTCCTTCTTCTCATCCATCAACACCTGACATGGCTAGATCCTCCACCTATTAAGATACAGCCCACCTTTTCATGTATGCCTTCTCACTGCCTCCCTTGATTAACCAGCTCAAGGTGGCTCCTTCCTCTTTAGAAATTACAAGACAATGCATACAAAAATCCAAGTGTTCCTAGTTCCACATATGGTACTAGAACCTCAGGCCTGGTAAAATTAGTTACATTTTATAAAAGCATCTGATATGCTAAGATTATACACTGATGACAGGCAAGGATGAATGGATCAATTGATGAATGGATTACATCAAAAGAATTTGTCTATCATGAATAGAAAAAGAACAATCCTACTCTCATCTACCTTCTACCCACATACCCTCCTACCCTCATTCATTTTCATAAAGAATGTTTCAAGTTTTAAGATGAAGTAAAGGTGTTTCCATCCTCTTCCTTCTAAAATTACCCCCAAGAAGGATGAAGAACAAGAAACAAAACCACAAACTCCATCTTCCACGAAACAATGAGGTACCTGTAATTGCGAACCAAAATACGTGAGGTCAAAAAGTGGATGGAGGAATGGTAAACAATTTATTTAGCTCTCAAACTGGACAACAAGCACTGTGGGGGGGGGTAGGATGAAGTGCTAAAAGGGAAACAGTAGGGTGACTATGCAGCTCTTTCCATCAAGAAGCAGAGTACTTCAGCATCCTGTGAACCTGGGCTAGCCTTAAGGACTTACATTGATGAAGAAAAATTAATAGAAGTGATGTCACTCAGTTCCAAGCTTAAGCCTCTAGAGAGAGACCCTGCAGCTTCCACTCTCATCTCCTAAAGGCTGTCCTGGGAACACCATGTGAAAAAGCCCAAGCTAGCCTACTGGAAGATGAAAGACTACACACAACATAGACAAGCCCTCCAGCTGAGGACTACTAGGCCAACCTAACTGTCCTAACTAATCAACCCACAGATTTGTGAGAAATCACTAAATCATCACTGTTTTAAACTATTAAATTTTAGAGTACTCCCCTTTATAACAAAGGCTAAAAGATACAGGGGGTAGATAAAATTCACAAAACAAATCAGACTACACTTCCTGAAATTTCTCAGCTCCCTTTCTTGCTCAGAAAGGCAACACAAGAAATCACATCCATGAAAGAACAGGATGCTATTAAAAATAGAGCTCTTGGAAATTCAAAATGTAAGAACAGAAAAGTTTTAACTCAGTAAAAATACTGGAATATAAGGCCAAAGAAATTTTCCATAAAGCAAAGAGATAAACAACAGGGCCAAATATATGTGTGTATATATATACGTAGGTGTGTGTGTATAAAGGATTCCCCCACCCACATAAAGAAAAAGATCTAAGAGTCTAATACCTGATTAATAGGGGTTTTGCAGGTTTTTTAAGTGAAAACAGTGAAGAGGAAATTATCAAAGAAGTAATACAAAAGAAAATTTCTCCAAATGGAAGACCATAAATCAAAGGACCAAGAGAGTACAGAGAGCACAATGAATGGGGAAAAAAAAAAAAAAGCAACCATATTATGGTGAAATTTCAGAATATTAGGGATATAAAGAGAAAATGTTAAAACCTTCAGAGAGTGGTGGAGGTGAAGGCACGACAGGAATATTAGACTTCTCAATAGGGACATTTTAAGGCAGTAGGTAGTAAAGAATGCCTTCAAAACTCCAAAACTCCTTCAAAACTCCAAAACTCCAAAATATTTATAACCTAGAAGACTGTGCCTAGCTAAACCACAATCAAGAACCAAGATATGTTCAGATTTTCTAAATCTCAAATCAGCAACTCCCACGCTCCCTTTCTCACAAAGCTCTTGGGGGATGTTTCTAACAAATTGAGGGAATACACCAAGAAAATATAAAATATGGGATCTAGGAAACAAGATAAAAAATAGGAGAGAAATGAAGTCATTCCTAGGAGGACACAGTATAGAACAACAGGTCCTGAGTTTGCCAGGACAGGCGGCAGCAGGAAGATTGACCTCTCCACGAAGGATATTTTCAGAAAAGAACAAATTTCCAAAAAATGTCTGACAGGTATGTGGAAATGTTTTTGCAAGGTGGCTTGTGAAGCTGCTGGAGAGTGAGAACTACCCAAAGTTTCAAAAAAACAAAAAACCATGCAAATGAAAATGTAATCAACCATTAACTCTAATAAAAATGAAAGGTATCCTAGGATATACTGTATTCTATAATAAGAAATAACCCCATACTTCTTGGCTCAACATTAAATATTTACATACAACAGTAAACACACTAAGGATTTAATCAAGAATTGAGAGGTATTATCCAGAGAGAAAGGAGAAGGGGGATATGTAGTCATCTACCTTAAAAGTGAGTCAACAGATAATATCTAAATTTGAAGAATGAAGACAGCACTATTTTAAAATTTGATGTTAAAAACCTTAAGAATTAGTTGACTTGAAAGTGTCTCTAGGGAACTGAGACAGCACAGGCTGGTGGGAAGAAAGCAGGTGAGGACGTACCACTTTTACTACTTCTTTAGCATACATTTAAAGTATAAACATGTTATATGTTATGCATCTCATCTTTATGGAAGTTCAGTAGTTTTACATGAATTGTCAGATTTCTCACTTATACTAACCAACCCCTGTCATTCAATTTATGGCTGAAATGTACCCAAGTCCTTGTATGTCATTCATAATAAGCTTCCCCACTGTCCCCCTCCCTCCACGACTGCCACCAGCAGGCTAATGTCTGAGCTTCTGATAATGCTCTATTCGCTTTCAAGACAGTCTCATCCTTCATAAATTTCAAAATTAACTCAACTAATCTGAAAACACTTTGGCCCTTCCTGACCCCTACTCATCCTCACTATTACGTTTACAAGGATGAAAGAGAATACACAGCTTGCTGGGCACATTAAAACAGGTTTCAAAGGCAACTACTTTACAACAAATGACAATTATGCAATTCCTTCTCTAAATTTCCTCCCAATTACAAAAAAATATACACCAGCAATCCTCTCTTCACATTACAGAAGAACAAAAAAAAAAAAAAAATTACCCCATCAGAACAACTGTACTTGGTACAGTGACATCAGAGTTAAAAAAAATCACCACCACCTCACTGGGTGAAGCTGAAATAGTCAAATGTTACCTAGCACCTGACTGGAACAAAAAGAAAATCAGTGAAAATTAAGCCAAAACAGAGCAATTTCATCTTGTTGGCTGTGTGGTTTTTAACAGACAGAAAGCAGGCAAGGTGAATTAACACCTATACCTTGAAGATGACAAGGAACATCATATTCGATCTCATCGTGTCTCGACGGGCTTAAGAACAGAGTTCCGTCCACCAGCGGGAACTGTTCGAACACCGGCAGCGCCCGGTGGCACAGAGCACAGTTCACGACGTTTCTGTGGCTGGCGCTGAGCGCTGCGAGAATGAACTTCCGCAGATCCTCCCCCTGGCCCACTTGGGCGTCGTCTTCCATCCGCACGTGGAAAGTGTTCAACTTATGCCTGGGGATGTGCGTGAGGAGCTCAGAGAGGTCCAGCCGGCGCAGGAACTGCACGGGGGCATCAAAGTGTCCCCCCCTGTGAACAGACAGCCCGGTGGGGCTGTAGTCAAAGTGGGCGTTTGTGAACACGTGGCTCCCGGCCAGGGCCTTCTTGTGGGGCTCCAGATGGATGGCGTTCTTTAAGAACTCCCCAAGGTACCTCGAGGAGCGGGGCCCACTGAAGTGGGCAGGGGAGAGGATGGAGTAGCCGGTGGGCGGGGACTGGCCCGGGGAGCCACACGGGGAGCGGGCGCTGTAGGCCCCAGCGCCGCCGGCCTTCTCCTGGGAGTTCTGCCGGTCCATGGAGTGCCGCCGGGGCAGGTCGTGGCTCGGGCCTTTCTGGGGCTTGTTAGGGGGCCTGCACTTTTTTGCCTCCTCCGCAGCCTCTCCAGGAGGCCTCCCTGTGTTCTTCTCCGAGCCAGACTTCTTCTTCTTCTCGTCCTGCATCCGCTTCACCTGGTACCAGTCCGTGTCCTTCTTTAAGTGGCCCTGGCCACAGCGACAGGAGCAGAAGCGGAAGGCCAGGTCGTAGCCCTTCTTTGTCCACATGTTCTGGCGGCACTGCTTCTCGTTCCAGCTGCGCGCGCGGCCGATGCAGTTGAACTGCACGAGGATGCTGCTCTCCCACTCGTAGAAGCACTGCAGGTGCATCCAGGTGCTGCAGGGGCAGTGCTCGTTGTTGCACACCACCTTCTGGTAGTCGTCCTTCTCCAGGTCCACCGGCCTCCCAAAGCTGCAGATCAGGGGCGTGGCACAGGGGGCTTCTGGGGTAGGAACAGAGAGAAAGAGAGTGAGATTCAGGTCACAGCACACGGGGATCCGAGCCGACACCAATGCAGAGAGCAGAGCTATCGTCCACAGTAGCCCATTCGTGCCACAGGAACAATTTTCTTGGTATCAAGATTTCTACCACTGGAAAGAACACCAGACAGGATCGGAAAACATTTACCATTTTCTTCTGCTGTGATGTTGTGCCAAGGAATTTATTTTCTGATATTTGTTATCTGCTGAAAAACATACCAACAGAGCTTCAAAAACTCCAAATCTTTTACAGTGCAATTAGCTGCGTGTCAGTACAGGTGGAGGATCCCTAATCTGAAATGCTGCAAAATCCAAAACTTCTTGAGTACCAACATGACGCTCAAAGGAAACGCTCACAGGAGCATTTCAGATTTTGCATTTTCTGGTTAGGGATACTCAAGCTGTACTTGCAACAGTATGGTATGAGGTTGTTGTAAGATGTGGGTTTAACGACAGGCAATTCCAGAGTTTCTTTAAAAAAGACCACTCTGGCCGGGCACAGTGGCTCACGCCTGTAATCCTAGCACTCTGGGAGGCCAAGGCAGGAGGATCGCTGGAGGTCAGGAGTTCGAGACCAGCCTGAGCAAGAGCGAGACCCCATCTCTACTAAAAATAGAAAGAAATCAGATGGACAACTAAAAATATATACAGAAAAAATTAGCCGGGCATGGTGGTGCATGCCTGTAGTCCCAGATACTCGGGAGGCTGAGGCAGGAAGATCACTTGAGCCCAGGAGTCTGAGGTTGCTGTGAGCTAGGCTGACGCCACAGCACTCTAGCCCGGGCAAAAGAGTGAAACTCTGGCTCAAAAAAAAAAAAAAAAAAGGACCACTCCAATGAACTAGGAAATAATGAGGCCACTTAACCAACTAGTTCTGGTGGTTATCTCCCAAAGGGCCCTCAAAGCCCTTTATCACAGGTTTGAGGTTGTCCTAAATACAAGAAGCTAGAAAATAGCCCAGTCTCATCTCCAATTCTCTTCTAGAGTAGTCTGACACCTAATGGCACAGATATTTGGTCAAACTAATTGTCGGTCTACACAGAATTATACTACCAGGTTGTGAAGGAAAAAACCAGAACTCTCCCAAAGCCATTAGGACAGAAAGTGAGGAGATATTTGTACCCTATCTTTGAACATCTGCCTCACACACAGGGTCAAAACAGCCAAGCAGGTTCTCAGAAAAAAAAACGAAAACACAGTGATACAAAGTAAAACTCATTTCTTAAGGAATAAATGTGATTTGTGGAGATTGGAACTCCACTAATTCCTTTTAACTTCTCAGTGATAACTGAATAACTGAGCTTAGAACTTATTTTTTTAAATGTCAAAAAGACATGATGGAGACAGTAAAAGAGTAAGTGACTGCCAGGGGTGAGGGGGTAAAGACAGAGGAACAGGTGGAGCACAGAGGAGTTTTTGGGCAGTAAAATTTTGCTGCATGATACTATAATGGTGGATACACGTCATACATTTGTCAAAATCCGTTAAGATATACAACACCAAGAGTGAAGCACAAATTAAAGAATTGAGTGTAACAACGTGTCGATGTAGGTTCATCCATTATAACACATGTACCTTTCTGTGTTGATAGTGGGAAGGCTGGAGGGAGGTAGGAGGTTATGTGGGAACTGTCCATACTTTCAATTTTTTTCTGTGAACTTAAAACTGCTCTCAAAAATCAAATCTATTTTTTAAAATGGGGAAAAAAAGGCATGTGTAAGTCCCAGTTCCATGGAATACTAGCTGTGTAAAAGTGGACTGGTTACTTCATTTGGTTAATCCTCAATTTCCTCAACTATAAATGGGCATTGTGTAGAGATCTTTGTGAGGATTAAATAAATACTTATGAAGTGTTTAGCATGGTACTTGGCACATAAGGGTTCATTAATGTTGCTGTTGTTCTTATCATTAGCCAACACTGAAAGATAAAGCTTGGGATGTTTTTATTTACCAAGGCAGCTGTGTAAAGAGGTGGCTAGGGGGCTAAGTCAGAGATGGCAAAACTGACCAAATGTGGGGCCACACTGAAGACTGACAGTCTGGCTGTGCAGGACCAAGGAAGGAGACCTGATGCCACAGGCCCAAACTAGGGGCTGTCAGCTATGTGGAGTGGGGCTGAGTATGACTCACAGGCCGGGGACAAGAAGGACACTGCCGGGAGCAACACAACTAACAGCCTCCCCACCGTGTCTTTGCATTTCTACAATTTCCGATACAATTCATCACTCCCTGGTATATCTGGGCTGTTGTATTGCCATCCGGTTCTTCTTTTGCCTTCCATTCCCTAAAATAAGTGCTCAGGGCTAGTGCTGAGCATTTCTCTTCACTTCTCATAGGCAGAAGCTAAAAATCAAATCTGCCATTTCTCACTGAGGGCACTACTGGCATCTGGACAATTCTCTGTAGGGGAGGACCATGCAGTGCATTACAGAAGTGAGCATCACTGGACCCTAATGCTCAATATCTGTACCCTCCACCCTCCCTACCTTCCCTGTCATGATACCCCAATGTCCATGCTTTTGAAAGGTCCCTTTTAAGGTCAGGACCTTGGTCACGAAGTTCCACGTGCCATGTACAGTTCAGACTGTATGTCTTATAGGTGAGAAGCTAAAAGAAGACTCTCAGCCTCAGAGTTCTTTCTAGAAAGCTCCCCTGGTGGCAGTGTAGGGCATAGGACTGGAGGCAGGGAGGCCAGAGGGAGGGGGCCACAGTATTCCAGGCTGAGAAATGATGAGTGCCTGAGCTTCGGGAGCAGTTAAGATGACTCAGTGTGCACGTGTCCGCAAACACAGCAGCAGCAGGCTGGATGGAAGGAGACTTTGGCCTGCCCTCTTCTGGACCTGCTGAGTTAGAAGTGTTTGTGCACCACTGAGGTGGAGAAAGACATGAATCTCAGTGGAGCTCGAAAGAGCTAGAGCTATGAATACAGATGTGGAGTCAGTTGCCTGGAGACAGAGGTCAAATCCCTGGGACTAACGATGCCCAGGAGTAATGTGAGGAGTGGGCAGAGATGCAGGACCAGCAAAGCAAGGGAAGCAGGGACTAGAATCAAAGCTGGAGGAGAAGAGTCCTTCACAGAGATTGGTAAGGAACAAACTGAGAATTCACTGGAAGACAAGTCAGGAGAAAATTGTCTAGGCAGTCAGGGGAAAGTTTTAAGAATAGAGAACCGTGAAATGTCCCAGAGTACCAGGTAAGATCAGTGTTCCTCAACCTCTGCACTACTGGCATGCTGGGCTGTGGTGGGAGCCACCCTGCGCACTGTAGGATATTCAGTAGCATCCCCACCCCCAGCAACGATGACACAAATGTCCCCCATGAAATGTCTCCGCCATTGCCAGACATACCCTACGGGCAAAATCACCCCAGGTTAAGAACCACTGGATAAAATAAGCCTGAAAAGTCCCACCAGAATGAGCAGGGAGCCAGGCACTGCCACCTCAGGGAGGACAGCTCCAGTGGGATGATGGAGGGTAGGTCATAGGAGGACGGTGAGGAATGGAGGATGAGGTGGAAAGGCAGAAACAACGACTCTCCAGGAAACTCTTTCCAGAGTGTAACTGTAGCGGGAAGGAAAGGGAATGGGGGAATGAATGCCAAAGATTCAGGGCAGAGAACAAACAATGATATTCCCCTGCTCAGAACCTTCATAAGCCCACTGAATTACAACACAACATTCCACAGAATCAGTCAGCAAAGGTGGTGAGACCCATAAAGCCTGTACAAACATCAGTGCTGTCACATTACAATTATCCCCATCAGCGTGGGATTCCAGGGCCTCCACAAAATGGCCCTAAACTAATTTGTCTACCTCTATGTATTTGATTACTGTGGCTTCCCCTTCATCTTCTTTTGTACTGTGACAGCAATTCACAGTACAAACTCTGCAATCAGACTGCCTAAGTTGGAATCCCAGCAGTACACTGATTGAGGTGTGTGCTCTTGGACAAGCTACAGAACTTTTCATGTCAGTTTCCTCTGCATAAAATGCAGATAATAACAGAATGTACTTTACACGATGGTTATAAGGATGAAAAAAACCGATACACATATAGTGCTAAGAACAGACTGGCATCCAATAAACTTTCTCCCCTTCCTCCTCCTCCTTCAAGGCCCACCTCTAGACACCAACTTCACCAGGACTCCCGCTCCCCCTCTCTCCTGACTCGCCCCAGCATGGTCTGCTTTGAATCTTACTCAAGCCCCTAACTGTGGGGACCCTCATGGAGTGATGACTCAGGAGAGGATTCCTGTTACTCATCTTTGCTTGGCACCACTAGACCCAGGCCTCATACAAATTCCGGTGCTGAAGAAAGTCGCCTTGAAGACACTGGCACACCAAACATGCCCAGAGGAGCAGAAAGAAAAGAAAGAGCTGTAATCCTAGACAGAAAGACCTGAACGTACTGAAGCCCATCAAAAAGAAGTGGAAAAGAAGAGGGGTTTGAAACTCTAAGTAAATTAACCACAGTCATCTATGCTATGACCTTTAGTGTCCTTTAAAATGTTAATTAGTCTATTAAGTTCAGTTGTTTTTATCTTCAGTCCTTCAGAGGAACAGCCTGCATGGGAATGTCTCTGAAATGTAATGCCAATAAAAATCAAATTAAAAGATGGCCTTAACTATACCTTTGCATTCAGATTATTCAAAATGTAAACGCTGAGACTAACTTGATATTTTCTTTGAAAGTATTTTCACACTAAAGAAATGCAGACTTAAGAGGGGGGAAATCCTATTTCTTTTTTAAAAAGCAGCAAATGTATCATTTAACCAATACTGAGCACTTCCTACATACCAGGTGTCCAGCTGGAAAGATTGGTAACTTGTGCTAAGAGCTCTAATTGGAATACATGCACGGAACACAGAGGAGGTACCATACCTCTGCCCACGTCTCTGTCCCTCTAACAGCATCTGTCATCATCACACCCGTGCTCACCTGCCTCCCACCCTCCAGGCTTCTTCCTTGTATGAAGAAGACTCATTCCAACTTGCTAGCCCTGCTTGTTGACATGTCAGCCACTTTGATGTGGCCTTGTGGCTGGGCCTCAAAAACAAGTACAAAGCCAAGAGCTTGTTAATTATCCAGTAATACGTGCAACAGACACCTCGCCCTATTGCACGGCTCCATCCTCGAGGGTGAGACTCCCAGGGAGACAGGTGAAATGGGGTAACAGGGTGAGCATTGGGAACAATCAGAGGACTTCTGACAGTATTTTTGCTGAGGTGTGCTGCCCTCTAAACTCAAAGACATTATTTCTTTGCAAGGTTTGGTTCAAACTTATCTCCCTCCCTAGTTAATATCCCCCTTCCACTGTCCACGCTGGAAAGGCAGCAGGGAATAACAGGAAAGACAGGTTTGAGTGCCAGTTCTGTTACTGATTAGTTGTTTGATATTGAGCAGTTTCCTCATCTGTAAAGTGAGGATAAAAATGCTTGCCCTAGTCAGCTTAAATGTATGTGTACACACTTCATAAACAAAGTTCCATAAAAACATCTGGCTCTTCTAGCTACTTCTACCATAACTTTATGCCTGTATATCTGACTCATCAAATAAATGTAAACTGTTCCAATATATTATCTACTTTTCCTAATGTTTTAGACATGCCAAACAATAGGTATTTAGAAATTAAGTAAATAAATCATGCTACCTCTCTTTTTCAATTTCCCAAGTTTTAAAATTAACCAAAACATACAGGAAAAGATTTTGTAACTCTAAGAAATGGCACTGGTGGCATTCAAAATCAGACCTGTAACAAACTAATTGTAGTACAGAAACATTTGATTGCTTCCTGAAAGCTATACATTTACAAACTCACTAGTTCTTAAAAGGTATACATAGAACATAGGCTAATCTGATACAACTAAACCTTTAATGGGAGAGAGGGGAGAGGGAACCCCACATTCAGTGAGGGCTTGTGGCACAAACACCCCTTGGGCATTAGTCACTAAACTGTTATAACATGACTAACCAGCAATAAGGAAAAATGTTCCTTTACACAGTCAGCATTGTTCAAAAAGAAAGTCTATAAACCCTCCACGGCCTGTTTTTACAGGTTCATCAGTACCCAGCTTCTGTTTCTCCCTGCCCAAGTGAGAATAAACAGGCTTCATGTCATCCTGTGCAAAAATCTCAAGGAGTTTCAAGTCTGGACAACAGTGGGACTAGGCTGCAGGCACGTGGGCGAAGTCTGACCTGCCCCACACTCGGGACTCCACACTCCCACCTATTAAAAGGGAAGGACCTGTCAGAGTCACTCACACTGGCTGCCCAACGAAGCCAAACCCTTCAACAAACCCATTCTCACTAACTGAGGAGCCCTGTAAACCAGACATTGCTACTTTCAGCTTTTTTTAACTGTGAAATTAAGTATTTTCACCTCTCTCTAAAAAGCTGCCAGCGGGCGGGCAAGGTGGCTCAGGCCTGTAATCCTAGCATTCTGGGTGGCGGAGGCGGGAGGATGGACTGGGCTCAGAAGTTAGAGACGAGCCTGAGTAAGAGCGAAATTCCCATCTCTACTAAATATAGGAAAAAAAGAAAGAAAAGAAAGAAATTAAGTAAATAAATAAATAATGCCACCCCTCTTTTTCAATTTCAAAAAAAGAAAAAGAAAGAAAGGAAAGAAAGGAAGGGAAGGGAGGGAGGGGAGAGGGAGAGAGGGAAGAAGGGAGGGAGGGAGGGAGGGAAGGAAGGAAGGAAGGAAGGTAAAAAGCTACAAGCATCACAAGCAGGTGGGAAGGTGGGTGGAGTGCAGGGTCTTCTAAAGTTACACAAGGCTTTCTAGGTAAAATCTAAGGTGGGGGCTTCATCATATGCATCCTATAAATCCACTACTGTGAAAATTCTATTAGATGTTTAATAAATCTTTTGAACGAAGAATGGCCCAACCAGATTTAGCACTTTGGCAGTGGCTGAAGTACCAGAGGAAGGGGTGACCCCTGGGGAGAAAGAGCCCAGCTGCTGGGGCCAGCAGCCAGGGAGCTCGAACCAGGTCTTCTAGACTCAGTCCATTCTCTGTCCCCTCACACTCGCTTCCTCAAACCAGTATCAGCTAATGCTACCCTCCTCTGTACCCAGGTTTCCAAACACAAATTTTAGGGATTCTGAGCAATTATTTTATTACACTGCTGATTTTTCCCATACAGTAATTCCTCTTATGTGGAAACACATCCCCTTGTTTGTGGAGAGCTCATTCCCCTCAGGGTATGAAGTTTCTGACAAGAGTGTCTCCAGGTATGAGGACGTGAGAATACAGACTATGGAGCCAGCCTGCCTGGATTAACTCTCAGCTCCACCACTTACTAGTTTTAAGACCTTTGGCCAATCACTTAACTTCCCTGTGCCTCTCTTTTCTTACCTGTAAAATGGCAGCAATTATAGTACCTACCCCAAAGTGTTACTATGAGGATTAAAGGAGTTACTGAGGCACTTTGAACAGTGCCTGGGACCTAAGCACCATTTAACTAGAAGCAACTATGTATTTTGTTGGTTTGTTTTTTTGGAGACAGGGTCTTGCTCTGTCACCCAGACTGTAGTGCAGTGGCCCAATCCTAGCTCTCTATAACCTCAAACTCATGGGCTTAAGCGATCCTCCCACTTCAGCCTCCCAAGTAGCTAGGACTACAGGTGCGTGCCACCACACCTAATTCTTTTTAATTTTTTGTGGAGACAGAGGTCCTGCTATGCTGTCCAGGCTAGTCTCATACTCTTAGCCTCAAGCGATCCTCCTACCTTTGCCTCCCAAAGTGCTGGGATTATAGGTTCGAGTCAATGTGATTGGCCCAGCAATTATTATTAAATGCCACATTACTTGATGTAAAAACCAAGAGTCTTTGAATGAATTCAAGGCAACGCCACAACCAGGAGGTGACCAGCCTTCCTCCATATGTAAGTGTGAGGTCTGCCTAGGCTTGCCAGGAGCTGAGCACTCCAGACAGCATTACTTTTCATCTGCTCCTTTTTGCCACACACAGGCACATACCCTCTTCTTATCTGTGCCTTTCCTCAATCCTTCCCAGCCCCAAATCCCTTCCACAGCCTCCCAGGCCCAGAGAGGGACCCACTGCTCTTGGCTAGGAAAGCTAGCCTATACCAACCCCCCTCCACAGCCCTCAACTCTCAAATTGCTTGAGTCAAAGGTTGCCACTGTCTTGCACGCTCTTCCAGCTTACTGTTTTGTCAATCATGACTTCTCATGTGTATTTTCAGCTTATGAAGGGCAACAAATGTACTTCTTCCCCACCACAAAGCAGTATGGTATGCATAAAATAATTCATGCCATATTAGCTTCAAAGCTTCAAAGAAGTAGAAGGAAAAGGTGACCTTCAAAATTCTCTACCCCTTAAAGGCATTCTCCCCAGTGTCAGACAAATAAGTACCTTGTCATATGTCTTTTTCAACCTAAGCTATCTTTTCCAAGTCTGGATAACAGCAATTCATAAAGCATCGTTGAATTTTCTTCATAGGATGTGATCCTGAAGAACTTACATAATTCAAAGACTGATTATTCCATAGTCTGGAGGTAGGGTCTGGGCAATGCATGCTCAGAACACATAAATCTGTAGTCACTCTGTTGTATTTTTGCTTTACTTGTGCTTTTTAATTGAATCAGCATTATCTCTAATACTTCTCCAGTTTTATCTCACAAATTAACAGCGTAGCACGTCATAGCGTCTTTTGTCACATATCATTTCTCTTCCAAAGTTAATGGTTTTGAGGATGTTTTTCAGCACCAGTATTAGCACATTTGGATTCTATTTTGAAAGCTATAATATTTTAAATTGCAACAGTGAATGTCAAAATAATAACACAAATGTCACCAAAATCCGTGAAGAAGTTCCATCAACAACAAGAGTTCACATATTACCAAAGGTTAGTTTGTATTTCTGTTTATAAGAAAAGGTGGTGCCACTGGGTAACAAAGCATTTAATTCAGGTGACCTGCCAGCTTAAAAACATAAGATAGCTTGATGCATAATACGAGTGAATGTGTTTGTTGAAATTTTGTACATAATGTGAAACTTCTATTAATATTATTTATGTGTCATTAGTTGAAATTTGCAAAATTCAATTTGTATATAATGGGATAACATTGTACTAGAAAATAAATTAGCAGGCTGCCTTTCCTCGTGTTTGGAGATTCAGATGTTGTGGGTACTAGATCACTGAAAACTATACAGCACATGAGCATGTACAAGCACCGCATGAGGTACTCCGAAGGAAAGGTAGATCCAGGAGCTCTTGGAACCAAGTCACAATATCATAAGATGGGAACAAGACTCCAGATTAAATATATGTGTAAGTGCATGCATGTATATACGGATGTGTGCATATACAGTCATGTGCCACATAATGCTGTTTCATTCAAGGATCAACTATACACACAATGATGGTCCCATAAGATCATAATGGAACTGAAAAAGTCCTATCGCCTCATGACGTTGTAGCACTACTTAATTTGTTTTATAAATTCAGTGTAGCCTAAGTATAGTGTTTATAAAGTCTACAGTAGTGTATAGTAATGTCCTAGGCCTTCACATTCACTCACCACTCACTGACTCACCCACAGCAACTTCGAGTCCTGCAAGCGCCATTGACTGTAAGTGCCCTATATAAGTGTACCATTTTTTATCTTTTATTCCATATTTTTACTAACTTTTCTATGTTTAGATACACAAATACTGTGTTACAACTGCCTACAGTATTT
Organism: Lepilemur ruficaudatus; assembly: GCA_963574885.1. Lineage (NCBI taxonomy): Eukaryota > Metazoa > Chordata > Mammalia > Primates > Lepilemuridae > Lepilemur > Lepilemur ruficaudatus. Next base: position 23,192 of record CAUYRT010061525.1, read on the forward strand.
AGTACAGAACCATGTTGTATAGATTTATAGCCTAGGAGCAACAGGCTATACCATATAGCCTAGGTGTGTAGTAGGCTATACTTGAGTGTAAGTACACTCTATGATGTACACCTGACAATGGTGAATTGTATAAGGACACATTTTTCAGAACATACCCCATCGTTAAGTAATGTACGACTGTATGTATATATGTATATATATATACACACACACACACACACACACAACTGCAGAGAAACTGTCCAGACAGTTGTTAAACTGTGCCATTTTTAAGGGCTCCAAAAAAGACTTCATGGTATTCTTTAGCACTAAATTCCAATGTTAAGGCATTTCCCTTGATAGGAAAATGAGCTTGATTTTGATTACCCTTGTCAATATCCTCCTTTGTTAGCACAAATATTCAAAACTTGGCCAAAATTCCTTAATTATATGTCACATATGTGACTTTCATTTACCACCTAGGTTACAGCGCCGTATCCCCAAATGCTGCATCTGCTGCTTCTCTCTTGATAAGCCCCAAAATGGTGCCTTGGAGGCCAAAGGCCAGATGAGAGTTACCCCCTTCCCTTACCTCTGGAATCCCAATGCCCTCAGCTGAAGATACTGTAACTTTACCTTTTCCCTAGTCTGACCAACAGACAAAGCATACGACTGCACATTAACTGGCAACATGGGCCATCTGTAGGCCAGGTACCCATCAGAGAATACAACCACAACTCCATGCTGTTCAGTATCTTCCAAAAGTTCAAATGAGAAGCAGTGACTATATGTTCCTCCAAACCAGGGCTCCAATGGAGCAATTTGGCCTGCAGGGTATCTTATTAAAGCCACCCAGGGTTTTCACTACGGAAGTAAATCAGAATGCTATCTACATGCAGCATGTACTCTCTCTGAGCAGCCAGGCTTCCACCTCAGCCCAACTTACATACAGTCATCCCCCCATCCCCTGTATCCGTGGGTTCTACATCAATTGGCAGTTCAACCAACTGTCAGTCAAAAATATTCAGGGAAAAAAATTGGATGGTTGTGTCTGTACTTAATACACACAGACTTTTTTTGTCATTATTGCCTAAATAATAGTATAACAATATTTACATAGCATTTACATTGTATTAGGTATTATAAGTAATCTAGAAATGATTTAAAGTACTGCATAGGTTATATACAAATAAATACTATGCCATTTCATATCAGGGACTTGAGCATCCATGGATTTTGGCATGCGGGTTGGTTCTGGATACCAAGGGACAACTGTATTTACTCATGTGCCAGGCCCCCGGAGGCATTTGGGTGTGGGAGTCTCGGCTAGATAAAACCGAGACCACAACCATGATTAAGCCAGATCAGCAGAGAGCTGGCTACCTTGACCACTCTGTTTCATTCCCAGGACAACTGCTCTTAATGATGACAGGAGGCCTAATAAATTTATTTTATTTATAAAAGCATATTGTCATGGACATTGTACAGTATTTTACAACATCTTATAAATGGTTAAGTGACTGGTTTTTGTTTTCTAACCTGATGGACGTTGTAGAACACACTACTGCTTCTGTTTGTCTCTTCTCTGTGTGTGCTAGAAATCTGAAAGCTCAATTTGTGACCTACCTCTTATGACTCAGGATATGCATTATTTTTCCTAATAGTATTGTACCTGTTACTAATATCTTCACAGTGTTTATTTATCTTACAGTATATTACGTGTACTTTTGAAAGCCACTTTAATTTTGGAATAAGGAGGGTATACAAAATCCCTTTACCACCTCTTCTCATAATTTTCAAATCAGTTTTGCCAAATATGCATTTCAGTTCATACCTGATGGGTGCCAAAATTACTCACTTTCCACAGTCAGGAACAGAAGGGCATCTACTTGGCCTCAATGCAAACTCAGTGAGCATCTATCTTTTCCTTTGCAGTGACACACAACTCTGAGGCTTGCCAGTCAGATAAGTTTATTTCACCTTTTTGTGTGAGACACTGGAACAAGAGAGTACGATGGTAAGCGGAGAAAAATATACACAAATGAATGGATTTGAGGCCAGATTTTTTTTTTATCAGCATGTGTTGATAGGTAGCATTAACACTCATTTAATAGGCCTGACACAAAAAAATCCTCTAAATTGTTACAATAAAGAGGATTGTAACCTCTTTACAGAGGTTATCTGGGTAGCTGACTAAAGGTCACTAGAAATACAGATATCTGCAAAGTATTAATATAATACTTATATTCCCCAAATGCTTTTAAAACAAACTATAAACATAAACTTCATGTAGGAAACATTTCAAAGTGATCTGATCTCTGAGTAAGTCAGTTTTCTTGGCAGCTTTGTTGTATATAATTGCCTAAGGAAAGAGCCTTCAAATTTTCCAGGATACTAATAAACACTTACTTGGGCAAATGAAAGGGCTTTTGGTTGTTTTTAAAAAACAGTTATTTAATAAGGACCCTGTTCTAGGAGACATAATAAAACAACCAGGTTCATCTTAGCATTAAACCATTACTGCAAAAGAAAAAAATACATGGGGTCTCTGAAAATGACATATTTCCAATCAGCTGCCAATCAATGTAAGTCAATTCAAATAATGTTTTGAAGACCTATTATGTGAGGGGAGTTTAGTGTAGGGGATGCAAATGGCGAAAAATATAGCAAACCATACTTTTCTATTTCTTTGTGTGCCTCATACTTTTTTGTTGAAAACTGGACACTTTACATCATATAAGGAAGCAACTCTTAAAATCAGATTACTTCAACAATTTGTTATTGCTGCTTGTTGTTACTGCTGTTTAGTGACTTTCCTGGATTAATTCTGTAAAATCTGTATTTTAGGTCACACATAGTCACCGAAGTCTCTGCTCAGTTATCTCAGGGGTCAGCTAATAGCTAGACAGAGATTTCCTTAAATGACTTGAGCAAATAAGTCTCCCACCTCTTACAGAGGAGCTCTGTGTACGTGTTAGGGCAGGGGTCCCCAACCTACGGTGAGTTGTATAATTATTTCATTATATGTTACAATATAATAATAATAGAAATAAAGTACACAATAAATGCAATGTGCTTGAATCATCCCAAAACTATCCCTCTCTCCCTGGTCCATGGAAAAAGTGTCTTCCATGAAAACAATGGAAGACAATTGTGGCACCTTTTCCCTGCTGCCAAAAGGATTGGGGACTACTGTCTTGGGGCACACCTTCAAAATGCCTTCGCAGTTTACAACTCTGTTTTAGTCTTTACTTTCTGCTTGTATAGAGCCTCAAAGCCAGCCAGAGATGAGAATTAAGGCCTCCTCAGGTCTTTCCTGAACATGCACACAGCCCTGCCCATGCACATGGCCTTCTACAGCACCAGAAATGTATCACAACTTTCAAAGCCCCCTATGGACATCTCATTCCCAAGATTTTCTTTTTTAAGTTTCTTAGACCACCTCTTGTTTTCCTCAGTTGGTACTGCTGGCAGCTATAATGTTAAATAATTGCTGCTAATTGTTTTCAACAGATACCCTAGGAACAGGGCTTTTACCAATGGTAAGCCCTGAATCAGGCCACATAAAGACATGCCCTATCAAGAAGAAGGCCTTACCAGCGAGCTTCCAGACAAGTCAAATAGTGACAATTCTCCAAAGCTAGGTCTTTTGGAGGAACTTCAAACCTGTTCTTCATCCCCCAGGACTACCAGAATGCTGGTTTTGAAAGCTAGCACAGAGCCAGAGAAAGGCGGTAGGAACAAGGCAAGTTAAAACATCTCAAAGCTCACTGCTCTTACTATGATTCAGTCATTTCTCTTGAATAACCACTCTAAGAATTACTGCAAGCCTTTGGTTAATTTCCAGGGTTCTCTAAAAGTTGCTCTTGGTAATTCTTGCCAATGTTCTCATTGTTTTTATGAAGATTTCTAGAGGCCCTTACTCTACCATTCTGGAAGTCCTTCTTAATATAAATTTAAGTTTATATACATATATTTTTATAGAAAAATGCGATAGGATGATCAATAAAAGACTTTAAAGTAGGATAATACCCTCTCTTAGGATCAAATTCTGAGTAAAAATTAAATGGAAATAAAAAATGTAAAATTTTTTTTATTTTTAAAACAAATAATAGTGGTTATGAAGTTACTATGAAAATTAGGGTTCTGTTTGAATGCATATACATGACAAAACTGGAAACTGTATCCTCTGCATTTCTACTTAAACCTGTAAAAAACTGGGTATGACAACTTAAAATGTCCAAGAGGAATTCTGGTTTTTCTAATTCTTTTGGGGGATACACAAGCAAAAAAGTTTTATTTTTACCTTCAGATCAGCATTCTGAAAACCGGACTAAGATCATGTCATATATACATTCAGAAACCTCAGAAACTCAAAGACTAAAGCCCCAAGTCTTTAGGTTATGTTCACGGAGCTCCATAATTAGGCCCCAGCCTGGTATTTCCACCTGATCGCCCACCAGGCCACATGCAAAGCCTCTGTTTCAGCCTTGCCCCCTCCCTGTGGTTGCATCATCGAAATCAGATGAGACGGGAAAGCCGTGGGTGAGCACAGAGGCTATTTCCAATCCCTTGGGGCCCTGCACCACACCACAAATTCACTAGGTGTTTAAGAATCATTTCCTGATTAACTGGTATTTTTAAGTGAAAATTCAAAAGGTTTTAATACAAATTTTCTCAAATATTTTTGAGACTTTTTTTCTACTAAAAATAAAAATAAGACACTAAGCCCTAGACATAAAGGAAAGCTAGTACTTACAAAAATATTTTGTCAACTTGTTTTAATTAGCATAGGAGCTACAATAAGATCACTTCAGCTTATCTGTCTTAACCTCTGATTTAGGTTTAACCTCCTTTATGTTATTTTAGTATGTGTAACTGCTCCAAAGTGGGAACCAAATTGAGTACACAGTGATTAAGTTCAGTTAAACATGTTTTTCTTTGCTTAAAGTAGGGTTTAAACACAAGGCTTTTACTCAGGCAAACCACTCTATCCAAATAAACATGGAAGCTTCACATACCAAAAAAAAAAAAAAAAAAAAATACAAAAACCAACCAGCTTACGTTTTTAACATTCTCAGTATATCCAGTCTATTCTCCTAGACCGACGTTTTTGTTACTTTCAATTAAAACTCACAAGCCTACCTAGCCTCAAATTCAAACTAAATGAAAACTGCAGGCTTCTACTTTATTTTTTGTGTTCCTATTCTGGCTCCAACACTCTGATAGCAGTAAAAAAAAAAATCCACAAAAATAGTTACCACAAATTAGAAAACTCATATTTCCCTTATCTAACAGATGCCATGCCAAGACCCAAAAGGACATGGACCCAAAATATGCCTGATTTAAGCTGAACATCAAGATGAAGATAATGGTTTCATAATTTTTCATGAATATTTCTTTAAAAACCGAGGTTCCCCAGATAGTAACAGGGCAATTCTTGGTCCAGAGTCTACAAACATTTACTGAGGAGGCTATAGGAGTCTCCCATAGCCAGTAAGTGGCCTTCCCTCTTCCATCCCCACCCATACTATAAACAAGTCAATCAAGAGCACAAAGCAGCTTATATAGAGAGGCAGTGACCAATACTTCGTGTAATCAGATCACAGCACACCGTTCCATAATCTAAAGTAGTGTCTTATTCAGAATGTTCAATATGCACATTAATCCTCAGACTTACTTTAAAAGTAAGTATAAGGTAAACCAAATAAAAAAATAAGTATCAGGCTGGGTACAGTGGCTCACACCTGTAATCCCAGCACTTTGGCAGGCCAAGGCAGGACGATTGCTTACGGCCAGGAGTTCAAGATCAGCCTGGGCAACACAGCAAGAGCCCAGCTCTATAAAAAACTAGCCAGGTGTGGTGGCAGCACCTCCTGAGTAGTCCAAGCTACTCACGAGGCTGAGACATGAGGTTCACTTGAGCTCAGGAGTTGGAGGCTACAGTGAACTATGATCACGCCACTGCACGCCAGTCTGGGCGACACAGTCTCATTCTGTCTCTAAAAAAAAAAAACGCAACAAGTACTTAAACTCAATTATAGTGTAAAGGTTTCCTGATCCCCATCTTTATACTCCTTAAAAACAAATACAACATGGTAAGTCTACTCTAGAAATAGAATTGATAAACTCAAAAGGGGGAAGAAGTCATGCGCAAAGGCTCATTTGTCACTTAATGAGAATAAAGCAATTTTCCTTGGAAAGAATGTAAAAAAAAAACACCATTCTCTCAGTACGGAGAATATCACATTAGGCAGCAGGAAAAGCACTGACAGGGAGAAACAGAAGTTCAGCCACCCTTGCCTGTATCCTGTTTGGGTCAATGGATTGGGTTAACATACCAACTCTCAAGACTATTTTAAGACTACTGTATTTAAATCAATAAAATCTAAGAATGATGTAGCTAAATTCACTTCTTTACCCTATTCATACCCCAAAATAAACTAAATCCTTATACTTTTGTTTTCCAACTGCTTTTTTTGCCCTGCTGAACTCCCTGAAATATACACTCTTTCTGCTCCCCTGCCTTGTCTTCAAAATAACCTGGTAAACGCTTTATATCCATCACTCTGGCAGTCATTCTGTTGAGATCTAGGGAGAAAAGACAGAGCTTTTGCCTGGGGCCACACTGAAAAGCTGCATCAGCAACCAACAAAGCAAGCCACAGAATCTGTTGCAACAAGGAAAGACTTGTCAAAGAAGAGGGCATGTCTAAGTCTTATACATACCTCAGTAAAAATGAAAACTAGACCCAAGAACCAGTCATGACTGTGTCTTGGCCTAGCAGTTGCCACATATACACATTTGATATGACTTGTTTTCAAGAAAGCATTTCATACAATTTTCTAAGGAAAACTAAGGAACTCCAAGTTACAGACTTCCATTGACAGTTTAAGCTAGTGATGTTATTACAACTAGACATTCATTCCTTTTCCAATTACTAACTTTTGTGGAACACAGATATAATTTTATAGAATGGTCATTCTCTAAGACATAAAACTATTCATTCAAAACTAGAGGTAAAAAAATAATATACCAAAAAAAACCTTAGAAATTTCTTTTTGCCATAAAAGAATTTGTCATATTAAATATATTAAAATATATGGATACATAAAAATGTGTATATAATTCTATTCTAAATAAATTCTAAATAGTATTTACAAATTCATCAAGAAAATAAACATTTAAAACTAATTTCTTAAAAATTCGGGCCAGCCCAGGAGTACACCTGTAATCCCAGTACTCTGGGAGGCTGAGGTTGGAAGATCCCTTGACCCTGGGAGTTTGAGACAAACCTGGGCAACACAGCAAGACCTCATCTGTACAAAAAATTTAAAAATTAGCTAGGCATGGTGGCACAGGCCTATAGTCCTAGCTACTAAGGAGGTTGAAGCAGGAGGATCGCTTGAGCCCAGGAGTTGGAAGTTACAGTGAGCTATATGACCACACCACTGCACTTCAGCCTTGGCAACAGAGCAACACCATGTCTCTAAAAATAAACAAATACACAAATAAAACTGAAGTCATCTTTAGATGTATCTTATGGAATATTAAAAAACAAGTTATGAGAAAAACCGATGTATTCCAAAGTCCAAAATTTCAAATCCGAGTATCTTTCATGGATGAAGCTATCGATTTGTTTTTTATCAACCCAATTCCAAGAAATACAATAATTCCATATATACATATTAATACACACACATTGGTACATACACATATCCAGTATCTCATGCCTATAGAAATTATTTGGATAAAATCCACAATAAAATTTGGTAAATTTATAATTCTATAACCTAATTTAAAATGCAAAATCTAAAAGGGAGGTAAGGATACAATGAAAATCTCATGAATATTTCAAAATACTTTCACAACAACACTTAAACTCCCACTCCACGTGACCCTTGAAGCAGGTGAACAGAAAGAAGAAAAGCCTGAAGTGAACTGAAATATAAACTATGTGAGGCATAATTACTAATCCAGTCATACACAGTAAATCATGCAGTCCAACAAGCCAAAAGCAAGGTTCTGTTAATCAAATGGTTAAATTCAAAGGGGACTCTGCTGTTATAATGAAACCAGGAGAGACTGAAGACAGGATGATTCACAGATCACAACAAAACAATCCCAAAGTCAGCTACATGCACATTGGTGAAAGAACCTTCCCCAAGGCTTCAGGTGCCACAGCTCTTCCCAACTGAGGAGTCAGAAAAGCCTTTTGCAATAACTCCAGAAGGGCTCACTCAACGAACTAGGCTTGCCCTGAAACCAGCCAAGGAATGAACAATATAGATTTTCTGGGGGAAATCAGCACAACAGAAGCTACCATATCCACGCTTGCAGAGAACCAAAAGCCTCCTCCAAAGCAGCAGAATACAGATTTTGGATGATCAGCATTCACTGCAAACTCCCTGGGGGAAAGCCAAGGTCTGCCCTGGATTCTTCCCACAAGTCAGAGTGTGTATGCATCACTAGTTGGGAAGCAGCCACACTACCACACCACAAACTAAGAACCAGAAACTCACCTAGAAAACACTAAAAACCCCAAATAATGGCACAACTATTTGCTTTTTCAAACAGGTCTACAGTTTGCAAAGTTCATCACAACAATATGTTATCCTCACTTTCTGCAAATAAAACTTGGACTTGGAAAGGGTCAATGGCCTTGCAAAATAGTATAGCCAGTTCTCCAGCTATAACCTGTGTCTTCCAAACCTCACACTCTTCAGAACAAACAATAGGTCTGGGAACCTCTTCCAAATCACAGGCATCAGAGAAGGCACAAAGGCTGCCTGGATCAGCATGATGCATAGAATGTGAAAAAGCTCTCAGTTCAATTGAGAGCTATGTTCTCATTTTTATTAATATACACATGTAATTTAAGTTCAAGTGCTAGAATGAGAAAAATGAGAACTTTCTTATGACTCAGCACTTAGTTTGTTACCACAAGCAAACTATGGGCAATTTAGCCTCAAGAGGCCTCAGTTGGCAGCTTGATTCTTAAGAAGAGCTGATTACAAGTAAATAATGAGCCTTTATCTACAAGTTTCAAAGTCCTAGGTAGCTGGAATAAAAATTACAGGGGATTTTAGAAATGTGCAAGAAGAGACAGGTGTTGAGCACCAGAGCGGGACTGTCCACTAGACAATGGTGACCAGGGAGGCAGAGGGTCAGGAGCGGGGCAAGGGTTGCAACCAATTCTGAGAAACAGGGCTTCCCAAATTAAAAACAAAAAGTAAACAAAACCTCACAAATGACTGCAATACTGTGCACTGGTATCCAAAGGAACTCAGAGTCACTAACCTTATGCCATGCCCAAACCATTTTGCCTACAAGTCATTTCACAACTTTCCTCACTCTCCCCTTCTTCCTTTACTGAGGTTCTATCACTATGTGGGTGTTATGTGATCATACAAAATCGTAACACTTCTAGCCAGCAAAGACCACCTTAAATAAAGCTGAAAGACAAACAATAAACTAGGGAAAACGCATGTCAAAAAGTATCCTGAATATACAAAGACTTTGTGCAAATCAGTAAGAACACAAATATCTTAGTTAAATGGACAAAAATCTTAAACAGGAGAAAAAATACAAATAATCAGTATACATATAAAAAGATATTCATTCACTAACAACCCAACAAATGCAAATAAAAATAGCAATGAGATACTATTTTTCATCTGATTGCCAAAGTTGAAAATAGTTTTCAAAGTTTACATTAGGGAGTGTGAAGAAATGAGCACTCCATGCATTGCCAGTGTTAGAGTGTAAACAGGCAAACCCTGCCTGGAGAGCAGTTTGACAGTATGTATCACACCTGTGATCCCACTTTCAGGACTTTACCCTAAAGAAGATAATCACATCCTAGTTATGTACTCCGGTTCATTAAGAACACGAAGTATCAGTTCAAATGTTCACAATCTCCAAAATGCCAAGACCAGGAAGTCCTTCTGTTATTAGAAGGAAAAAGATCAACATATGTGTACAATGTGTGAGTAAAGCACCTCCTTGGTCAAATGCTTTCTTGTTTTACAAATTTAATTCCAATTCAAGTACCAGAATGACAAGCATGAGGCCTTTTAAAATAACTTAAAAGTTCCTATTGCTTCCTTGATGTTTTTATACTGAATTTAAGTCCTCTACTTGACAAACCTGCATATTATTTTTCACCATTTACACACATTATGGGTGAGAGTAAAGATGGACCCAACTAGGATCCAACTGTAGCATGTGGGTCGGGCACATTTCTCTACTCCAAGCATGCCTTTTCTGCAAAAGGGGAAGAAGCCCATCTCTGAAGCTTAGCATCTTCATTCTCAAATGTAGACTGCAGACTGTAGGATGTCGCAACTGACTTCTAATGAAGCACTCGATCAGGGCAGTTGTGGAACCTTCATCGTTCCTGTCACTAGGAATGGCTGCTTCTCCTTTCTGCAGGCTCTGCAGCCCCAATATACAGATCATCCAGCAATCTTACCTAATTTGCTCTGTACTGTAACACATTAACTTCACTACAAAAACTAAATGCCGAATACAGTGGAACCATATCAGTACAGGGCACTGCCCAATACGAACAGATCGGAGAGCTGAAAACCATTTGGAAGAACTCTTTGAGCTGTCCTGTGTTTTAGAAATGCACTTTCAGCCTCTACCACTGAAGGGCATGTTCTACTTCTCAATGCTGGGCTCTCTCCACGGCTTCTGGCAGTACTGCTCTGGGCCTTCCATGTCTGTTCACTGACACCCATCACCAGCCATCTCAGGCTTAGCCTCTCAGATTACAGACTGCACCTGCTGCCAATCAAAAATAGCCAGAACTTGATTCAGTACATTCCCCAGTTTCCATTTCTGCCTAGACACTGAGCTACGGTAGGCATAACAAGTAGTGTGTGTTACTTTAATAAGAAGTTGTGCTATACTAAATATTATACTGAAATAATGATTATACTCAGGAGTGCTCATTTAGAAAACTAAAACAAAAGCTTGTGATTCTGTTTCAACATTAGTGTTGAAAGACTCTCCTGAGATGCTTTTGCAACTTAAAGGGACATGATCTAAAGAATAATCAAACTTATGCTTACCCCTAAGGAAAAATATACATTTTAAATGTGGCAAATAGCTCCCTAACTTACATGAGCAATTTGATACCCTACTAACTTTTGTCTAAATTCATCCTCTTGATTAGTTTTATAAAGGCATATACCTTAAGGCATTCTCTATTTCTAATGAATTTCCAATAAAATGAAATCCATAGAAATCGTGAATTATGACACTTGGGCCATCTTTTGCTCTATCTGTAATTGCTCTTTGGGGAGTGATATGATTTGAAAGGCAATATATTTTGAAGGGGTCCAGAATATGCCACTGTGGCATACAAATTATTTTGAGCTGAAAGAACCTGAGTTCCTGAAATCTCTTATCTGTCTAAAAGCTGAGCCTCCCAATCAGAACTCAATTGTCTCAAATCCCCTCCCTGAGAGCAACCAGGGGAGACTGACTCTTGTCATCAGAAATGAGAAGTCTCCACACCACACTAAACAGACATGATCACAAAACCCTTATATCTCCCATCTATTCTCCTAAGGGCCCATTTATCTTTACAAAAAGAAACTTGTGTTTCCCTAAGTGTCCTTTTCTCCCCTCCTCTTCCTCTATTAAAATGACATGTAAGCCCCAAATTCTAACCACCCCCTTGAGTCCCATTTTTCTATGATTAAACCTTGTCTTTTCTCTTGTTAATCTCTCTTTTGCCAATTTAACATGGAGGCCCTCAATCACTAAACCCAAGAGGGTAGAGAAAAAAGTTTTTCCTCCCCAATAATTTATATCTTGAAATACACTGAATTATCAGTATACATGAGAACCATGTTAACTTTCTTATTAAATGCAGTCTAAGCAAATTACACCACTAATATTTCATACTTCCTCTTTTCTCATTTTTCTTTAAACTTCTCAACATCTTTCTTGTTTCTCTTAGACTGTTGTCATGTATTATCCTCATAAGTATAATTTAGTGGAAATAATGTTTTCCCTTTCTACTTCTGAAAAATCAGAACATATTTTTAAGTATTAAAAACACACTCACTTTTTGCCAATTTATAGAAAGCTCTCAAGTATAATCAAGCTAAAACATCCTGTTAATTAAATAAAGCTATTTTCACCAACCGCTGAAAACTGGAAGCTTTCTGAAATACACAAAATTAAAACACACAGTCACTTCATACAAAACAATGACATCTCCCCTCACCAGAGTTCATTTTAAAACTGATGATTAAAAAAAAATGACAAACCAAGATAATTAGTCCAACTTGGCACAGAGATATACACTTTCTACAAAGGTATGAAAAATAAACCATAGGAACAACCCCCTCCAACCCTTCTCTCTAGAGAAAACCCTATCTGCTCAGATGGTGCCAACCCCTCCCCCTGGGATTCAGTTCTCTGAAGTTAACTTCAATTGGCTACCTCCCATGGCTTGGAAAGCATAGGGATGCTGGTGTCCACAATTAACACAGACTTTCCACACAGTAGCCTTCCTTGGGTGCTCTCACACTGCCATCCCGCTGGGCAGAAAAGCAGCATGTACTACGTGCCTCTTACTTCACTGAGAAATCACAATTGCAGGTCCATGGCAGGTTTGGCCTCCAATCCCTGACTAGCTATATCAAAAGATATCCATTCTGTTAAAATATACAATAACAAGTTTATCAACAATTTATGATTATCCCCTTCTGCAGATTCAGCTGACCCTGTCCCTGCTTATAAACCTCTGTGGATAGTTTCCCATTAACTACAAAATATGTAGATTTCATTGTCTGGCCCCATGCCTTTCCAGCCTCATGTTCTACCTGCACCTCACACCAGCCACATCAAACTCCTGGCAGCAAGCAGAAAAGGCCCTCTCCCACCTCCCTCTGCTTGGAACATCCTTCCTCTGCTTTCAGAACTACCTACCTCTCTTCCCACAAGACTCAGCTCAAACATCCCCTCCTCCAGGAAACAAATCATTTTCTCCACTGGGCATCCACAGCACATTACGGTGGGACCTTGTGTTTACATACCTCTCTGCCAGCTTCACCATGAGCCCTCCAGGGTGTGGATTCTGATGTTCCCAAGTGTAATTCAACATTGTACTTTTAGTCATAGAAGACAGTAGGCACATAATAAATGTTTGATAAATGGGTAAGTGCATAGATAAACAAAACAGTGAAAGAACAAACAATCGAATGAACTCTCCAGTACATGTTTGGAGAGAGGAAAGGATCTTTAACTCTCAGTAATATTTAGCCCTGGCTGATCCTCAAAGAACACCCTGGGCTCCTCGCATCCTTGCAGCTACTCATCAACTCCACATACTCATTTCATGTCCCCATCTTTAACTCCAATCCCTACATTTAATCCAGTATCTTACCTCCTCATGTGCTCCTGCCCTCTATCTCACAGCTGCCCCAGAGTAACACAGGTACGCTGTGTTACGTACTTGCATCTATTTCTATACAAGGAAGATATAATCATTTTCACAGTTTGCTTTTTATTTAGTTTTTGTTTTGGGGGTTATTTGTTTTGTTTTGTTTTTTCTAAATCATCTGATTTTTTTCCAGGTAAACTATGATCAGAGAGAGAAGATGGGGGAAGAACAGATATTCATTCATAATCAAAGCAGTGTCTGAATACCAACCTATATAATATACCATAGTCTTTTTCTACATTTGTATTTACAGACCTTTTACCATCATCTTCATGTCTCTCAGCATCTGTTCTCAACAGCAAAAAGGCTTTAAGTTTTATAGTTGGATAAGGTTGAACAAAGGACAAAACTTACAAAGCTACTGTTGATAGAGTCCCTATCTGCCAGGCCCCATGCCAAGATTTTTCACATATATTGTTTTCCCTCAAAAACACCCCAAGCTGGGCATGGTTGCTCATACCTGTAATCCTAGTACTTGGAAGGCAGAGGCAGAAAGATTGCTTCGAGGCTAGGAGTTCAAGACCAGCCTGAACAAGAGCGAGACCCCCGTGTCTCTACAAAAAATGAAAAATTAGCCAGATGTGGTAGCAGGTGCCTATAGTCCCAGCTACTCAGGCTGACACAGGATGAATGCTTGGGCCCAGGAGTTTGAGGTTGCAGTGAGCTATGATCACACTACTGCATTCTAACCCAAGTGACAGAGCGAGATCCTATCTCAAAAAATAAATAAATAAACAAACAAACAAACCCAAAGGGCTGCATTCAGAAAACGGAGGCTGAGAAAGGTTAAATAACTTGCCCCAAAGTCACTTTGCTAGTAAGTTGTGGCACCTAGCTTTACACCCAGTTCTGTTCAAACCCCATGCTTTTTGACGAAAAATTTAAAAACTCTAGACCTTACTTACTTTGTAAGATTATAATAATGATGTAGACAGAATTTCAAAGGCCTATGCTTTCATCTCCACTAACTTACCAGCTACTAAAATATCATTCAACACTATCAGATACTTTGCTGAATCCCTGTTAGCCATCAAATCACTAAAGACCACAGAAGTCCCCAGTAGGAAAAAATCCAGCCTTGGAAAGTCCCCCTAAGCATGACAGCATCTGCTTCAGGCTCTGGATCCTGAATGATCTCTCCTGTTGCTGAGACATTTTGGGTACCAGAAATTCCCCAGAACACCTTTAAAACAACAAGACCCGGGGACTTTTCCCCTTTTCCTGGGGAAAAGGCACCGTGACCACAGCAATGTCAAACTGGTATATTTCGATAGGGCAATCTGTCAGCATGTATTAGAAGTCATAAGAACATGCATATCCTTTGACATGGCAAGTCCACAGTAAGCATCTGTCCTAAGAAGGGGTACGGTTTGAATGTTTATGTCCAGAATTTCACGTTGAAACTTAATCCCCAATGCAACAGTATTAAGAGGCAGGGCCTTTAGAAGATGACTAGGCCACAGGGGCTCTGCCTTCATGGATGGGATTAGTGCCCTCGTAAAAGCACTTGAGGGAACAAGTTCGTCCCTTTTGCCTTTTCTACCATGTGACAACACTGTGAGAAAACGCTATCTGTGGAACAGACCCTCACCAGATATGGAATCTGCTGGCACCATGATCTTGGACTACCCAGCCTCTACTACTAAGAGAAATGAATTTGTATTGTTTATAAATTACCCAGTCTGTGGTATTTTGTTCCAGCAGCAGAAACAAACTATACGAAGTATATAACTAGATAAATGCCTAGAATGTATGAGAACCTAAACGTAAAAAATAGTGAAATGATCAAATTATCCAAGGTGCAGACATATGAGGGCATATCATGCAATCATTTAAAAAGATGATTCACTTGTATATTTACTGCTCTGCTAAAATGTCCACAGAATATTTTAAGTGTAAAAAAAACAGATAAAATATACAATCTTCTTTTTACAAAAACTACATATGTACTTTTAGAAGTCTGCAAGAAAAAATTTTAAAAGGCTGCAAGAATATATATCAAAATGTTTACCCAGGTCACGTTAGTTTTTTTAAAAAAGTTAACAATGGTGATCTTTAAATGTGGAATTATGTGTTTGACTAGAAAGTCAAAGAAAACTTTTTTTTAAAAAGATATTTCACAATGCTTATTACTGGCAAAACAATATATTTTTTATTAAATAAATCCCTTAAAAATGCCAAAGATTTGGTGATCAGAGTCAGGACAGACGTTTCCCCCACTAAAGTCTCCCTCTGATAATTCCAAGTCTTTTAACTAAATTACTCATAGCTAAAAGCCTGAAGTAAATTCACAGGAAGATGAATATGCTACAAGAGATTTCCCACGTTTACCTCCTGTTTTCAATTCTCCACGAATGAAATATATTCATGGGCTGAGAGGAAAACCTACCTTGAAGATTTTGTTTCCAGAATTTAAGCAAAGGTCCTGTAATATGTAAAGAGAGAAAGACCAGACAGTGCATAAAGCACCATTAGTAGGACACAGAAGAGTTCTTCACTATAATACAAAGTGCACAGGAAGAATCCTTGATGGGTAAGACAGTATTTTTTAACCAACTCTCATTACAAAGGTGGGTTTCAAAAGACAATGTCCAGAAGTAGCAGATATTTTTTTAAAGACCTGACAAAACTGACTTCTAGATAAAGCAAGAAAATGTCTTCTAAGATCACAATGGTGCTCTACATGCCTTAACTCTATAGATATTCCTTGATTTGAAAATAAAGAGCACTCTTTATTTCCTTCTGATGGATATAAGAAATTTAAATGTAGTAGGAATTAAATATCTGAAAAGAGAAACTATTTAAAATATACTACAAACCTAGGGTTATGTTTGGTGGCCTAAGTATGCAGCAAAATACAAATCTTGTTCATAGGGAACAGGTGGTGCTTCAAAAAAATCTACTTGTAAACAGATGTATGGAATTCAGAACATATTTTCCCACCAGAACATTGTTGTAATGGTGGTTAACTCCCAGTCAGGTTCACAAGGCCTATTCAGTTGTTGGTGAAAAATATTTATCCCACACCTGTGTTGTATGTGACTGGTACTGGTGGTCTAAGTGGAGTCACTAATGATGCCAGGGGAATAAGAATGGCTCTCCTTTCACTCAGAGCAGAAGCCTCTCAGCTGAGTCCTTCTCCACAAAAGCTCACAGCTAAACAGATGCCACCTCCAAGGTAATGCTGTCTTCCTGGGGCAGTCCAAGTCCAAACGACCAGTCAGTGGCGTGGGGGAGGATCCAGGCCCACTGAAAACTTGATACACGATGATCAAGGTTTCAAGTATTTTTAGGTCTGAAGCAAAAAAGCAAAGGCCTAATGGAACCAGAATTCCAGAATGAAACTAGATAGATATAATCTAACATGATTACTAGATCCTAAAAATAACTTGTCCACCTACCATCAAAATGCTACAATATGTGCAGGCAGATGTTTACTATGTAGGAGGATGGCACTTCCTCATGCGAATTTCTTGTCTTTTACTCTAATCCCTACAAAAAGCCTCAAAAACTAGTACCTAAAAACTAGTATCTAATAAAATTTCTTATTAGTGGCACAACAGCCTTATGATTAATATTCAACTTACTCAAGATGCACAATTGCAACCAGTTCAGCTTCTTCAACTACAACCATACCATAGCTTCCCCAAGCTTTCCCTAGCTAGCAAATCTTTTACAGAATAAGTAGTTATTTACACCTACTGACAGTGAACAGCTAAGAACTAATATTACCCTGCACTGCTGGCCACATTGCCCAAGAGCTACAAGACATAAAACCATCCTATAAAATCTGAACAACTACAAATAAAACTACTAACTTTAAGTGAAGTCATTAAGTTCGCATGTTTGCAGATCCAGGTAAAAACGGACTTCAACAGTGAGAGCAAACTATTTAAAAGTTTAACAGAATGTACATTACCTCTTTCCTTCGAATAATTATTTTGATTTGCAATATTCATAATCACAAAATGTAACGCCACAGTTAAGTAAAAAAACTGAAATATATTTTAAAATACTAAAAATAGTCCAATTAATGTCATTTTAAAATTCAAAAATTGAGTCTTAGTTGAGAGTTTACTCATCTGTTGCCTGTTCTTTAAAAATTCAATGCCACCTCTCCCACAGCCCTACATTATAAAGCACAGCTTTATCATAGCCAAAAAAGGCATATTTGTATTACTAGTTTCCTTATTCACTGATTTTGCACACAGGAAGCCACCAGCATCCATGTTCAGTTATCATGAACCACAGAACTGCAGTGAGGGGCTCTTCAAATCAAAGTGTATCACTCACTGAGACTTCACACCATGACAGAACCAAGAACTGGACATCATAAAATTCACCTCACTGCTCTAATATAAGTTGTACCTTCTCTTATCCTGATTATCACAATGTTTGGCCCATTTCTTTATTCCCCCCTTCACTTATGAAGCTCTTATCAGAAATACACAGCTTCATACAAATATATACAGCACTGCTAAATGTACCTGCGTTTGCCATTTCAGAGAGTAATAACAGGGGCAGCATAACCAATTTAATACTTACAAACTAGGAGGTACCACCAGCCTAAGAAAAAATTTTCCTCATGCCACCTTACAGTGGTTTATCTTTTAGAGCAAGAACAAAAAGCAAATAGCCAACCTGAAGCTTCCACACAGGCCAATAAAAAAAAAAAAACAGCACAGTAAATCAGAACCACCACCAGAACAGGAATGCAAGCTCCATGAGGACCAGGATGTCCTGTCTCGATTACCACTGTATCCCTAAGTATTTAACACAGTCTATGGAACACTGCAAGTGGTTAATATTTTTTGAATGAATAAATGATAGCTATCATTCGCTATTCACTGTTCATGTACTCTTTAGGAGGAACTTTACTAAGCTCATTACACATGTAACAAGCCTTTAAAATAACAACTGGGGACTTGATAGGGAAGGGGCACTCTGGGCCTTACGAGATAACACTATGAGTGGGCCAGTAGAATTTTTTTTCTTCAATTTTACAGATGAGGAAATTGAGGCTCAGAAAGATGGACCTTCCCAAGATAACAAACCTGTAAATGGCTGAGCAAGTTGGCTGTCTTACTCAGAGTCTGGGCACCTTTCTCTCTGCCTCATCAATACTAAAATGAAGGTTAGAGCCAGGAAAAAAAAAGAACATGAAGAATACAGGCTGGCCAAAAACTATATTCTCAAACATTCACAAATGGAGTTAAGTTTGTTCCTGAAAATAAATAAATAAATCTTCCCAGTTCAATATTGCAGACACAGCCAACGGGGCCTATGATTCTGTTTCCAATAGGCTACATTCAATCGCCTATGTTCAGAGAACTGTGGGGTTCTTATAAGTGCAGGTGCCCTTTAAAAAGTCAGTGATCTACATTAAGAATGGCTTCAAAAGCTGAAGCGGTAAATAAAAAGCTAGATATAACAATTCTAAATCTCCCTTCATTAAAATATACCTACATTCTCTTCCCGGAAAAACTGCCTGACCAAAGGAATTCAAAGAACTGGCCAGACAAGTGAAGTGTTTGCCCAGTACCCTCTAAGGAAAACCACCTCTGTAGTGAGCACAGATACCCTGTCACATCCTGGCTATTCCCAAAGTGTCCCCCCGAAAGCAGCATTCAGGCACTACCTAAGATTAGGCTTCCTACCAAAAATGTGAAGCAGAATTATACAGAGAATGGTTTTTTTTTTAAACTCCGGGCTGGGAACGGAAGTCAAGTTCAGATTCTCTTCCTTCCTCAAGCGAGCGAATTAAAGAGCAGCCCTCCACACACACACGCCCTACAGTAACACATGTTTCGGGGCCTCGTCACCTGTGGCACTCAGCCCAGCAGGCCTGGCTGTGCTGGAATTAAGGCTCTCCACTCCGGGGAACAAGCGGGTGGCTGGGAGCACCGGGGAGAATGGACTGGAGCCTAAGTTTTCAATCGGATCATTCTTCTCAACTTGGGCAGCTCTTTCCTTCCTTCCTTCTTTCCTCCCTCGGGCCCCGCACGCACCCAGGCTCTGTCAGCACGGGCAGGGCCCGAGGGCAGCGCGGCCGCAGCCCTGCGCCCCTCAGGGTCTGGAGCGCGGGCTGTCCCCGGCGCGGACACCGCGCGGGGGCCGCAGATCGGTCCTCGCCGCCAGGCGTGGGGACCGCGAAGGGGCAGCCGCGGCGGGGCGGAGGGGCGGGGTGAGCACTTCCTGACTCTCGCATTGTCCACGCATCGCCCGCGCCACCCAGGGCCCCGCCACCGCGCCGTCCCCGTCGGGCAGGAAGTTGGCGCTCGCCCCGCCAGCCCGTCTTACCGTTCTTGGCGTCGCCTGCGGCTGCAGCCCCCGCGGCGGCCGCGGCGTTCGCGGCGCCAGTGCCCGCGCCTCCTGCGCCCGCCGCGCCCCCGGTGCCCGGCGCGCCCGCCGCCGCCGCCCCGCAGCCGGCCGCCGCCGCCAGGGCCCCCCCGGCCGCCGCGCCCGCCGCTGCCAGGGCCCCGGCTCCATTTTCCTGCTCGTCCCCGCTGCTGTTGGCGCGCTTGTTCTTGCGCCCGCCTTTGCTGTTTTTGGGATTGGGCATCTCGCTCGCGAGCGTCCAGGTGCCCGGCGTCAGCGAAGGCGGCTCCCCGCAGCGCGGCCGCTCCCCGCGCCGAGCCGGCGCCGTTTAAGGACGGAGGGCGCGGGCCGGTGGCTCCTTCGACGCCCGTCTAGCCGCGCGGCCTGCGCCGCGCCATCTCGGCCGCCGCGCCCTTCCCGGCTTCCTGGAGCCGGCGCGCGGCCACCGAGGCTCGCAGCCGCGCGGGCGCCGCGGGCCCGGGGCGCGAGCGAGACGCTCCCAAGCAGGAGGGAAAAGGCGGGTGTCCGGCTTGTTTT
>CAUYRT010061526.1:0-16665 GCA_963574885.1 Lepilemur ruficaudatus
CAAATTAGTGCAACCTCTGTGGAAAAGAATTTGGAGATTCCTCAAAGAGCTAAAAATAGGAATACCATTCGATCCAGCAATAGCATTATTAGGCATCTCCCCAAAAGAGCGTAAGACATTCTATAATAAAAACATCAGCACCTGAATGTTTATGGCAGCACAATTCACTATTGCTAGGACGTGGAAACAACCCAAATGCCCGTCAATTCATGAGTGGATTATGAAAATTTGGTATATGTTTACAATGGAATATTACTCAATTATAAGAAATGACAGTGAGCTAGCACCGCTCATATTATCCTAGACTGAGCTTAGACCCATTATCCAAAGTGAGGTGACACAAGATCGGAAGAATGGGCTTCACATGTACTCGCCATAATTTAGTTTTATTTATTCTTGGCCCTCATTATATAAAAGCTGACTTTTTTAACATTATAAGGAGGTATATTTATTGATCTATTAAAACTAGTGTATCTAAAGACAAAGGACACTACGGCAGCCTACATATCAGAGTGAATGAAACAGCAAATAATCAGAAAAGCAGCAAGTCAAGCATATATGATGCATTTGTGGAAAATACATGATAATAGGAGATAGGAAACATTTATAGAAAAAAAGAATTTTATTAATAAATACTAGAGCTTTTAGGTATTGCTCAACCAAAAAATTAAGGTTTGTTTTTTTTTTTTTTTTTTTGCCTAAAATCATGGAGCTTTATAGATCTGACTCCCATCACAGATGCACAGGCATTTTTAAAAAGGGCATTGGCAGAACAAATTCACATTGAAAGGAAGCTGTGCACCTGGCTTTCCTTATTATATGGCTTTGTGCAGTGTCCAACAGAAACCAAAAAAGACTAGATTTTACAAATGTGGTTGACATGTGTTTGTGATGCATTGTAAAGACTGAAATGTTAGCAACTGTGGACCAAAAGACAAAAACATCTTTGTAGGTATCAAATTAATATCAGCCATGATATGAAGATCAGGCAAGGTTGATGGGGAGTGTGAAGAGGCATGGTCACATACAGATGTGAATCTCTGTGTGATTTAAAACCAAATCTATGGAAAGAAATATTTTACCAGAACCTCTCATTTATTCATCTAGCATATATTGAATGAGTACCTTTCATAGACCAGGCAGTGTAGGAATAAGAAAGGGAATAAGAGGCACCCCGACCTCCCAGAACTCAAGGTGAGAGGGAAGACATGTAAACCAATAATTACAACACAATTTGACAAGTTACTCCCCCTCTTGATGCTCCCAGTTAATTAATCCTCCAGTGATAATGGATTGGTAAGGAACAACAGAAACATGTTGTATAACACAAGTATATTATTTGTAGTTGTATGCATGTGAGTGGTCTATTTTAATATTTAAAAAGGAAAAGAAAACACACCTAGTTCCAGAACTAATCTCCTTTTACTGGCATAAATTCTAATTTAAAAACTATGTGAAGTATCTTTTCTTCTTCCAAGGCAAGAGGTATCTGGTATCATGGTCATCTTTTATTCTTTTGACAGGAAATTCTTCTCAGGTGGCATGTTAAAATAGAAGCCAGTGAACCCATATTTTGGTGTAGTTTCAGGAAAATGATTATATAAATATAAAGGAGAAGCCAAAATAAATCAGGGATAATGTAAAAGAAATAGATGACAAAATCCAATAAGAAATGTTTAAAAATTCCCAATGATTAGCAACACCTTGTCAGTTATAGACAGAAGTGCCTGTCTATAGAAGAGCTGAATCAGGCAACAGGAAGGGGATTGAAACCATCAAGCTCATATTAAATAATGTGTGGTGGCAACCCCAGGGGGCTGGCATCTGGAGGCAGCCAGAATGAGTTTTTAAATCACTTCTATTGGAACTCCTCAGCTGCAGGTAATGGCTTAAGGGCTGTAGAATATGCAGATTTTTAAAGAAATGCAATCTTACTATTTCATAGCTTTGTCTCCCCTGACTCCCTGGCAGAAATCCTTGAGAATGTTTCTGCCACCTGCACGCCCAGCACATTTTCTTATCTTTCATATCTTTCATACATTTTCTCTTCTTCTTTCCAGAATCACTAGATCTTGGAAATACAAACTTCTACTTGTGGTTTTCTTATACTGCTCTTTTTCATTTCATGCAAAATTTTAAAATTATACAAAATAGCACAATATAAAGTCCATTGAAAGTTCCTCTTGTTTTCTTTTCTTTGAATAAATCATATTACCATATTACCCTTAAATTTTTACCTACCTGTTAATATCAATGTTATCACTGGTTACCAACCAACATAGTCTTCATTTCATAATTATTTTTGGTCTTGATTATCCATCTCAGGTTCAGACTAGTATATAATATGCTTGCAGATGCATAGTATATTTTAAACATTTGAGGAGTTATTTTTGGTGGAAAATACCTTAGGTTCAACTGCCATATGTTCCACCATTAAAATAATAATGAAATTGAATAAGTACATAAAATTAAAAATATGTAAAACAGTTAATTTATACAGAATAATAACTTATGCTTGTCTTGATTATTATAATGAAAACATTAAGCTGAGTTACACGTGCCCCTGCTTTAATCTGCAAATATTTTAAGAAAAATTGCTGTTGTCTTAGAATTATCCATCCCCTGGCCTGCTTCCATGACATCTACGAGGAGAGGTTGAGGACATATTGAATAAAGAAAAGCAAAATGACAACAAGAAGAAAAGCTCTACCACAGAAATAGCTGAGTCATTCCAGTAACCTTGGCCATCTCCTGGGTGACGTGAACCTAAGGAAAAGGGCCCTTTCACCATCCTTGCCGTACCAGCATTAGAAGCCAACTTCCAAATGACAGCTCAGTTGGAATTTTTTCTACAAATGTTTTTGAACCCAAACTTTCATCCATTCATGCCTAGGGAAAGAGATTTTTTTGAAATCTGGAGAAAATCTAATAATCAAGACTAAGTAAAGCAGATTTCTTTTCTAGTAAGTACATCTAATAAATAATCTTTCCTTGGAATATTATAGGGTAGGTCATAATTTACCTCTCTTGCTAATTGGTTTATGACTAGTTTTACATGACTTTTGGTCTTGTAAAAAGAAATAAATTTAGTGCTTTTTTTATTTATTAAGAAATTCAGGATGTATTTAAAATGACAACAGTGTACATAGCCTATTATTTCTGGTTGTTATCTACCCAACCAATACTTAAAATCTAAAAGGGAAGCATAATGGTAAGTTCCTTTTAACATCATTAATAGCAGCTAGAACAGTAGCAACACAAACACCTGTGTAGTACTATAGAGTTTATCTACCACATTGATATGATATATATAAACTTTATCAGTTAGCAGGATAGGGATTATCCTTACCATTTTTTATAGATGAAGCTCTGGAAAACTATACATGTAAAATGTGGCTCCTTTTTTTTTTTACCATGTTGCTTCCCATAAACAAGTAGAGAAAATATAGGAATCAATTGCAAAAGTATTTTGAAGAAAAAGTTGAGTCAGGGCTTTGTGCCAATATGTAACATGATAGTTCATGACAACCAAACAGATCAGCCTCACTTTTCTAGTCACGGCATAGATGAATAATATACTTTTGGTATGGAGAGATTCTAATTCACCAAGAAAAATGTAGAGGCCCAATCTTTCACTGAGCTCTTCTGCTTATACTATCTCGAGATAGGTACAATTTCTATTTTTTTAAATTTGTTGAGGTCTGCTTTGTGGCCTAGGATGTTGTCGATTTTGGAGAAAGTTCCATGAGCTGATGAGAAGAATGTATATTTGACTTTATTTGGGTGGAATGTTCTGTAGATGTCTGTTAGGCCTATTTGTTCTATAGCTCTATTTAAGTCCATTATTTCTTTGCTTATTTTTTGTTCGGAGGATCTGTCCATTTCAGACAGCGGGGTGTTGAAATTCCCCGCTACTATGGCATTACTGTTTATCATGCTATTTAGTTCATACAGGGTTTGCTTTACATATCTGGGTGTTCCTATGTTGGGTGCATTGATATTAAGAATTGTTAAGTCTTCTTGTTCGATTTTTCCTTTCACCATTATATAGTGACTATCTCTGTCTTTCTTTACTTTTGCTATTTTAAAATTTATGCTGTCTAAAATCAGAATCGCTACCCCCACTCTCTTTTGGTTTCCATTTACTTAAAAGTTTGTTTTTCAACCCCTGACCTTGAGTCTGAAAGCATCTTTGTGGGTTAGATGCAGTTCCTGGAGATAGCAGATACTTGGCTTATAGTGTTTTATGCACTCATCCAGTCTATGTCTCTTCAGAGGACAATTCAAGCCATTCACATTTATTGAGAGGATTGATATTTGGGGTAGATTTCTGTTCATATTGTTGGGTAAGTTCTTATTGTTTTGTTTTACCTGTTGAGCCATTGTGGAATCTGGATTCTGGACTTTAATTCTTGAGTGTTTTTAATTTGGTGGGTGTCTATCGCACTGTTCGGTGTATAATGCAGATCTAAGTACTTCCTGCAGGACAGGTGTAGTCTTCGCAAATTTCATCAGTGACTGCTTGTCTGGGACAGTCTTTATTTCTCCCTCGTAGCTGAAGCTCAGTTTTGCCGCATAAAGAATTCTAAGTTGGCCATTGTTTTGTTTAAGAAGATTGAGGATGGGTCCCCCGTCCCTTCTGGCTTGTAGGGTTTCATTTGAGAAGTCTGCAGTTAGTCTGATAGGTTTTCCTTTATAGGTTATCTGTTGTTTTCATCTTACTGTGCAAAGGATTTCCTCTTTCGTGTTTACTTTGGCCAGTCTGATAATTATGTAAGTTTCTTCCATTATGCTGTAAGCTTAGCATTATTTCAGGGAATCAAACTGATACAGTGGAAAGAGCAGAAGCTCCAGGCAAAGTGATGATTTGGGTCTTAAACATTTGCTTACAGATACTATCAAAACAATGATAGTTACCAGAGGCTAGGAAGAGTGTGTATGTAGGGAGATGATGAAAAGAGGTTGGTTAACGGGTACAGACATACAGTTACAAAGAATACGTTCCAGTGTTCAATAGCACAATCAGGTGACTATAGTTAACAACAATATATTGTATATTTTAAAATAGCTAGAAAGGAAGATTTGAAATGTTCCCAACAAGTAGAAATGATAAATCTTCAAGGTGATGAACATCTTAAATACTCTGATTTGATCATTACACACGATATGCATGCATCAAAATATCATATGTACCCCATAAATATGTACAAATATTATGTATCAATAAAAAATCTCTATTACTTCTATACACTTAATCTAAAAAAATTCACTTTTCTCTGGGGAGATCATCTTCTTTAACCAAGCACACAGTTTACAGAGAGATGTACATGTACCTCACTTTATGCCTCTGGGCATAAAACAAGTCAGCTCACACAAATTGGGTATTCTCAGGATAGTTTATAAAAGGGAATATTTCAAAAAATATGGTCAGAGTGTAGGAATACCACAAGAAGGAATAAGACAAAATCCTGGGGCTAGTAAGCAATGAGGAGAACCACTTTTAAGCTTAAATGACCCAGGGGAGTTGATGGTGACAGCAAGATTGAGATTGAGTGGCTATGTGGCCACTAGTCCTTGGATGACTATTCCATGGTGACCCTGCAGGGAAAGAGGATGAAGAATAACTGCCCCAACCTCACTGTCTTTCCTTTATCTGATAGATCTTCCAGTCCTCTCCATTGTACTATTCTAAAATAAAGCTAGAAGGCTAGTGAGTCTATTAATATAACCATGCAAATCAGACTCTCAAGGCAAAAGGAAATGTGGAGAGGATGGAATGGGGATACAGAGACAAAATGAAGGTTCCCAGTTAGTAGAGTTAGGAAATATTAAAAAAAGAAAAGAAAAGACAACTGTCACCAACCAGATAAACCATATTGACTGTAGCAGGTAAACTCAGGCCCAAAGAAGTTAAGTGACTTTTCCAAGTAAGTGGCAGGACTGGAACTAGAACCAAGATTTTTGTTTCCAAAATTCAGTGTTATTTCAGCTACCCATGGACACATTTATTGACTTTTAAATGGTTTCTAAATGTAGCTGACTGAAAGGTAAGTTAATGAAAGCTAAAATACTATGTAAGTCCTCCTAGGATGTCCCTTTATAATAGAAATGATAACTATATAAACATAAAGGAAGTCATTTCTACAGTATTAATATTATATTCCCAAAGTGTTAATCCAAATATATAAAAACAATGCTATAAATTTCTCTTAGATACCTCTCTTGACTTATCGAAGACTATTGAATCCATAATGTCTATCAAATAATGTACCTACTATTGAGGCAATATAAGGTACTCAGTAATTAAAAGCATAGGAGTTGAAATTCAACAGACCTGGGTTTGGAATCTCATTTAACTTCTAATTTAACATGTGATTTCTGGCAAGTTACTTAACTTCTCTAAGTTCTATTTACACATCTATAAATTAGTTATAATTATAGTAACTATTTCATAGAGCTGTGATGATTAAATAAGTTAATTCAGATAGAGTTTTTAGTGCATAAAATGCCCTCAATCAAGTTAAGTATTATTAATAGTAGCTCAACTATAACTAATTATTTTGTATAAAAATGAGAGATGGCATCTCCCTTGGGAAGCCCCTTCCCAAATACCATTCTTATGAGGACTGGAAGATCCATATTGACATTCTCCAATACATGGCCATATGCGTACTTACAGTTTATTTGTAAGTCAAGTCACTGTTACTCCAAATGTGTCTATACTACCAGTGAAAGCTTAGCCAATATATCTCCATAATGTGTCACGAAAGGAGGACAATTGTATTAAACTTTTGTAGTATGTAGGATGGGCCCCTCAGGACATAGTCACTTTGTCACAAAAGTTTTTCTGCATATGGTATTTTTTTATTGTTTTAATTGGTAAATAAAAATTGTCTATATTTTGCATGTGATATTTTTGGTGTTTCCTGCTGTAGTGATGAATTTTATGAACAACAATAAAATATTGGAGCAAAATGTTTGATTCTGTGATTTTCTAGTCATCATCACCCAAAATTGAATTCCAATTGGTGATCAAAAAAAGATATCTGATATTCAGTATTTTACAGAGCTCATATCTAATCTCTTTTAGTTTTAAAGTACAACTGCCAGATTTCTTCCTACTATTTGCAAAAAGAGACAATTCTTATTTTCCCGGGAGGACTGATCGCTCTCATCCAATTCTCTGGTTTGTGGCTTATTAAGAATTACAAATCCTTTCTTTCAATGTGCTTAGGCATTGCATTGCTCATTAGCACTGGTGTCAAAGGGCATGAAAAGAAAAGGAGTAAAATGAAATGCTAACCAATCTGGTGGACTGCTTTTTTACAGCCTTGGTAAATGATATAGATTAGGAGGTGGTAACTACTAAATAAAATCAAATTTGCAGAATTTCTGTTGATTTCACTCATTCCTGTCATTCTGTCTTAACACCTACATTAATAAATCCTAAACTGGATTATTAAAAATCTTATCCAAGTATTCATAAAGATTTAGTAATAATAACCTTCCTATGGTCTTACATTTTAATCAAATTTTAAGTCAAGATCAGGTCTCTAACATTCCTGAAATGATGAATGAATGAGTGAAAAAATGGATGAGTGAATGGAATTAAATAATAGCAAAAAAATATAAGTAAATTAAAATCACAAGTCTCTAAAATATAATGTATGCATGTATGTAGGTATGTAGGTATTACATGTATGTATATATGCATGTTTGCATATATATATGTGTAAAACCCAGCCCCTTACAGCTCAAGCTCTTCCATTCTTACTCCCCAGAGGAAAGCACTGTTATCAGTTTGGTTTTTGTCTTTCCTATTTTTTCTCTATGATTTTATAGACATGAAGTGTATTTATATTGGAATCAATAACAATACAGAGATGTTTAGCTATAGATACGCAAGAATATATGTTTTATTTCCAAAAATGGGATCACATTATAATTTTCCATTCCCACTTAGCAATAAGACATGGAAAACAGTCCAGGTAAGCACGTGTAGTTCTGCTCCATTCTTTTATAATGGCTACATAGCAAATATTCCATTGAATAGCTGTCTCATTACTCTATTAATGAACATTTAAATTCTTCCCAGTTTTTTGATTGTTTTTTTGTGTTTCTTTTGCTATTATAAACAATAATCCAACAGCTATCCTTGTACACAGATACTTTTACTTATCTGTTTTATGATTGCTTTGTCTAAGAATAAAATCTTACAGTTAAAACTGCTGGGTCATTGCATTATATATTTTAAATTTTAATAGATACTTTCCAATTGTCTTGCAAAGAGTTTGCACCAATTTACACTTCCTCCCTGCCAACAGTGCATGAGAGTACCCTGGTACCTGTTTTTTTTGTAGATTAGAAAACATTCCCTCCCACCCTTTGAGCATCATAGTGTTAATCAGTCAATACCAATTTGATGATGAGTACAGGTGGGGAATTGGGGGGTGGGGGGTAGACCCAAGGCTGAGGGTCGTGGGGGGTCACTGTGGAGGGGTGGGATATGCTTGAAAAGTACTGGGGGAGCGGAATTAGGGGTCTCAATAGGGGAAAGGAATTCCTCAAAAACTGATTCATGTGATTAAATGTACACCTTGGTAAATTCACTTCGAATCATTTAATTGTACACTTAAAATGGAGTGTTGGTTGTACGTAGATACAGTTGGAGCACTATGTATGTACTCTATGGACTACTTTGACAGAGTAGATGTTGGAATGTAACAAGATAAGTCAACTTGGGTGGTAATATATTTTAGGAAATCAGCTCACTACAAATTGTGACTGTAAACATTGTACTGTAAATGCTTTGTAGTTTTCCCCCAATTAAAAAAAAAAGAATGCAAAAAAAAATCTGTATAATCTTTTGATTAAAAGGAATGTATTGGTTAAAAAGCATTTTAGAAAGACAAATATAGTGGTGAAAAATCTGATTTGGACTTAGAGTGAACTGGTTTAGAATCCTGGCTCTGCAACTTTTTATTGAGTGTATCTGGGCAACCTAACTCAGCTTCAAATTAATTGTAGTGGAAATTAAGCCATGCCCTTTCCATGTCTTTCCTTTGCCATTGGCATGGAGGTGTGGCTTCTCTACAGTTAGATCATCATTGCCACGCTCATTTATTTTTCAGAGAAAATTTCTCAACCATTATCCCTCCTTAGGAGAGCAACATTCTTTCAGACTACATGAAAATGTTAGAGGTTGGATCAGAGCTTGCATCTCAATCTCAGTTTATGATTGAAAATTCAGGAAAGGGCCTATGGCATATAGACAAAGCAGGTGACCAGCAAGGAACAGATGGCATGCACAAGTGGCCACAGTAGCCACCTGCAAAGTCATGCTGCCACAGGCACAGCAGCTGTAGACACCCTGCAGTCATAAAATGGATCGAGCAGGAATCAACCTTGGCTACAGCGGCTATAAAGGCAGTTAACTGGGGTGGCTCTGAAACTTGGACCCTAAACAGAAAACCACTGTTCTCACTAAAAAAAGCTTGAAATGGTTGCTAATTTCATACCACCTAGAAACTAAGTGGGAACAGAAAACTACTCAGAAAAAAAAAAACGGTCAAGGAATTTTTTATTGTAAAGACAGCTATGGAACCAAGTACACAGAGGAGGTCATTTATAGAATGATAAGACAACAGCAGCAAAAAATCAATGGTAAAGATTCTCCTGGATGTCTACTCTGAGCATTTGCAGATGGAAAGGCTGAGAATGAACTCTCTGCATATTGTGGGAAAGGCCCTAAAGCAGCTTAGAGAAGAGGACGAACTTTGTGTTCAAAGTAATGCTGCAGAGAATTAGTCCAACTGTTTATCAACTAACTTTTTGAATCTAAAAGTTCCACGTTAAAATATGTCTACATATAGGTATTATCTGAACCCCATCCCTGAATATGCAGGGGCCCTGGGCCCAGCGTGTCCCAGGAACCAGGTTGGGTTCTGTGGGAAGTGAGAGAAGTGACAGGTGTCAGTCCTCGTCAGGCTGCACTACAGAGAACCCAGAGAGGCTGAGCCAATTAGTAGGTTCATGGGAAGGAATTTTGAATAAAAATCAGGCAGGCTATCCAGCCAATTTATTTGTCAGAGGGAGCTAGACAGAAAGGGAGGATCCAGGTGTGAGACAAAGGTATAGACTGATAGGAAAACTGGTGAGAGCAAGTGGATTGTGAGCAGAGGAAGGTCGGAGAGCCTGGAGGAATGTGCTGGCCCTGAGAAAAGAGCTTATTATAGAGGAATCTTAAGCCTCAGCTGGGTATTGGGCGGGGGGCAGGAGATGGCCCAGAGTCAACCCAGACCAGGAGCTTATTTCTTTGCGTATGCTCTAGGTTACCTAAACAACCCTCATTCTCTCTTCCCCTGTTTGTCTGGACCATGGTTAACCCTTCAAGTATGGTATCATGAAATGAAATAGGGGAAAC
This sequence comes from Lepilemur ruficaudatus, assembly GCA_963574885.1. Taxonomy (NCBI): domain Eukaryota; kingdom Metazoa; phylum Chordata; class Mammalia; order Primates; family Lepilemuridae; genus Lepilemur; species Lepilemur ruficaudatus. Next base: position 10,424 of record CAUYRT010061526.1, read on the forward strand.
AGAGCCAGCCTCACTCTTTTTTGAGTGGCAATGACTAGCAGGGCACCATCTATTCAACTACAAACCACCAGGGCTTATAACATAAAATCTCATAGCATCTCAAATATCATGTCTTTGTGTTGGTGTGAAGGGCTGAGGAATTGTGCAGTCAGTTGGTATAAAGGAAACCTACGTGGATTTTCTTTTCAACATTAAAACTCTGATTACGATAACTTAAATAACCTTCTGTTTCCATAACACTTAATTGTGTAAGGCACAAATTTTTCTGGACTTTCTTTGTGAATCCTTGCAATATTTTCCTGAGGCAGATGGAGAGCAAATATATTCACTGCAGGTGCTCAGAAGACCTATTGTAGGGCGTTATGCTGAGAAGCACCCGGTACACATCTTAATCTTTACGATCACTCAGGTACCTTGCACTGATGTAGCGGTTGTCCATCTCCTGTGAAGCTGTGACTGCCTTTTCCACAGCCTTTCAGAACATCTGCCACTGCTACCCAAACAAATCCTGGTATAATTAGGCAATCCTAATGTAAATGCTTAATAGAGGCATGGCATTCTCATCTGATTACTTTGTTGCTGCAGAGAAAAAGGACCTAATTTAACATTAAGCCTGTAATTAGCAAATAGTGCTCTTTGGCTAGGGTAAACAAAATCTCTTGCATTTTGACAATAACTTGCATTCAAAACTTAAATTAAAATAACCTAGATAATCATAACCCTACTTTGAGCACACTAACCCAGTCATTCTCATTTAAGTTGCTCTCAAAAGGTACATTCAAATCATTACTTTGCTTGAGTTAATTTTACTGGGAGCTGTTTTTTTTTTTTAAATTTGATTTTTAGTAACATGACAATCTTCTAATCCTTTCACAGTTCACAGTTTCACAGTTGTTTGGGGATTTTTTGTTTTTGTTTTTAGTGCTTTAGTGCTTGGGGAGTACATATCTCTGTGTTAGAAAGTTTGTGGATTTTACAGTTCACATTAAGATAGCACCAATATAAAAGGCACAAATTGTCTTAATACACATCTTTTTCTGATTCCCTCTATTAAAAAGAAAAGATACCCAGTGGCTCCATCTTCTATGCTCCAAGTTGAGAAAGTACATTTGGCTAGTTTGAATTCTCAGTGCTTTAGGGCACTTAGTCTGTAACTGTGTCCAAGCTTATACCACTTGCTGCAGGTCAACCAATAAGTAGAGAGACAAAATGCTGGGGCAAAGAAGGCAACTTTCACTCAGAAAGCCAGCAGATTGAGAAGATGGCGGACTAAAGTCCTAAAGAACCATCTTAAGTTAGTATGAATTTTGGGTTCCTTTTTATGTTAAAGGAAGGGCAGAGAGGAGGTGGGTTGCAACAGGTAATAGAGGACTGCAGATATTTGGGCATTAGTGAGGGTCTGAGAAGGTTGTAAAAGGTCTTTGTTCGTGGTCAGTTAACTTTGGAGGGTGGGGGTCAGGTCACCATGTTCCTATAAATCTTTAGCATAGCATTGCCACTCCTGTACATATTTTCCTTATCTCCCTGGGAGTTAGTTTGGAGACAGGGGTGGTTTTCATCTTTCTTCTAGAGTTGAACTACAAACTAAATTCTTCCTATAATCAACTGATCTACGTGCAGAGCTAAGCAGAGTCTTTTAATCTAAAGGATATTACTGCAGGGGTTCAGAAGCAAAACGGAGCTAGTTATTTTAAGCCTCCCTGCCGCTGTTGGAGTCCTGGGCTGCTCTTCTGTGTAGTGCCACAGATCAGGATCTGAACAGAAACTGCCCTGCAGTTATTGGTAATGACAAGATTGCACATGGTCGTGAGAGTGAGTGTCTGAAATAAATAATGTGTCAATACTGGTTCATTAATCGTAGCAATGTATACAGTGGGTGCAGCAGGTCCTGTGGAGAGCAGATCAAGCACCTGAGAGTTGAGAGTGTGGGAAGAATCAGCCGCGTGTGTACTGAGGCTGTGGAGAATCACAGTAGGAGGGAGTCTCCTGTTTCATAAAAGGAATGTGTCTTAGTTCCATTTGTTCTGTTATAACAAAATGCCTGAGACTGACTATAAAGACATTTATTTCTCATCGTTCTGGAGACTGAGTCCAAGATCCCAAATGGTGCCTTGTTGCTGCATCCTGCAGAGGAGAGGGACACTGTGTCCTCACATGGCAGAAGGGATGGAAGGGCAGAAAAGAGACCAAACTCCCTCCATCAGGCCATTTTATAACAGCTTTAATTTATTCCAGAAGGTCCTGCCTCCCGACAGTGTTGCACTGGGGATTGTTTCTGATGCATGAATCTTGGGGGACACATTCAGATCACGGCAGAATGATAGGAGCCAGGAACTAGAATCCACAGAAATGGATGAAAACAAGAAAATGAATATAGGAAGTTATAAAGAAAATGATCAAAACATGAGATTCAAGGCTTGAAGGATCTTTAAAAGGAATGCAAGGATCAAAACTATCAAGGTCATTAACAAGAAAAGTCAGAGAAATGATCGCAGCCAGGAAGAGCTGACATGACAACTACACCGTGATGTGGTAACCTGGAACAGGGAAAGGGCACTAAGTAAAATTTAAAGAAACCTGAATAAACTATGATCTTCAATGAATAATAATGTACCAATACTGGTTCATTAACTGAAACAATGTATAACAATGATGTAAGACACTGATGATAGAGGGAACTGGGTGTGGGGTATCTGGGAACTCTCTGTGCTAGCTTCTCAATTTTTCTATAAATCTAAAAATAAAGTCTATTAAAAAAGGAATTAACTCAAATTAAAAATTCAGTGAACATGTTAATAGCAGATTAGATAATACTGAAGAGAAAAATCAATGAGAGTTCAAAAAATCAAAATAGATCAGAAGATATCATTCGGAATAAAGAATAAGGAGACCAAAAGAAGTAAAATCAAGAAGTTAACAAGCTAACAGGCAGAGTGAGATGGCCTAAACGTAAGTTCCCGCAGGAGAGAAAAGAATGGGTGGGGCAGAGGCAGTATTTCCAAAGATAATGGCTTAGAATGTTCCAGAACTGATGAAAGATCTCAATCTTCACATTCAAAGCCCAATGAAGCCCAAAAAAGTTAAATGAAAAGAAATACATACCAACACTCATAGTGAAACTGCATAAAATCAAAGAAAAAAATCAAAGTATCAGCCTTTAGACTGGCAAGTGGCTTCTCTAAAGCATCCATGGCAGCTAGAGAGAGAAGGAAATCTCTGATGTGCTGAAAGAAGGTGCTTGTTAACCTTGAATTTAATGTGGAGTGAAATTATCTCTCAAGAATCAAGGGCAAGAGGAGCTCTTTTTTTTTTCGTTCAGGTAAACAAAGCTCAAAAGCTCCTGCTATTTTAGGCTCTGTTCACTTTTGCATCAGTTAAGTTGTATAATTAAATGGGGATGTGAGGCAAATTACCACCCCTGAATCTTTAAAGTTTGTCATCATTTTCCTTGTTCCTACGGTATCCCCAAACAAGCCAGGTTCCTTTTCTTCCACTTGGCTCTTGCTACCATTGGTCTTAGTCTATCAGCAGAGGCAACAATGTAGGGCTGTTGTCTGCTCCTAAAGATGTCTATTTAAAATATGTACCTAGGATCTGTGAAAATAACCATAAAATGGGATTGAAGCCCTTTACCTTTTCTAGGAGGCTAATGTGACAAGTCATCTTTCCTCCCAATGCCCGTAAGCCCCAAATAAGCCTGGTTGCATGCAGGAGCCTTTTAGGGTCCCACGAATTAACTCAGACACAGTGCCTGATAGTCCTTAAAGGATTTGGTATGTTCATTCCATTAAAGAATTACCCTGGTAAGTAGCTTTAGGGCCCTTTGATCATGGCTAGGGAAAATTTCACAGGTCATACATAGTACATATATTGCAAGGTTCATTTTTGAAGTCCATCCTGGCTTCTTTTATTCAAGAAGTCTTTGTGGACTATTTTAGGACTGGAAATTGAGAGAGAAACAAAACTATTTATTATGGTGGCTACAGAAAGACTTTTGTTCCCCAGACCTGAATTTTTATCTTTATTTTTGATTTGACTCCAGGAAACTCATGCTTAACTGACCATGGCAATATTGTGAGTCAAAATATTATGCTTATTGCACCAGTCCTACAGTTCATTATGATAACCACGTTTGCCTTACAGAGTACTATGGTTTGGCACTTGCCACCCCAGGGTCTGGAACATTTCTTATTCTTTATGTCAGAAGCAGTGCAATCTCCCAAAGTCTTGCCATAAATAGGAACTTGATTTTGAGAGAACACAGTGGTAATTTAATTAACTGACATAGCCATTCATTCCATGAAGTACTATATTCCTCCCTGAGTTTATGGATAGGAATTGTCACTGCCACCTGCCTTATTTTGCCTGAAATCAATTCCAGCTTTCTTTTATGTAACTGACAGACTTGTAACCTACACTGTTGTTAACCTGGGCAGTTAGGGTTTATGGATGCAAGCAACAGAAACAAATATTAAACCACAGGAGAGATTCTTCAGAATACTATTGGCTGAATTCATGAAATAATTAAGTTGCTGGACCCAGGTTTAGAAAACATGCAGGAGTCAAAGTTTCCTGGAGAAGTAGGTAGAAGGGATGACAGCTAGGCTGGTGCAAGGACAGGGTGTCTGAGTCAACCATAGTTTACAACGTGAGAATTAGCATTCACTCAGAAATACTTGTCTTTGTCAGCCATGTTGTTTCTTTAATCCTGGAACACTTCTAGACACAACAAAAATTCAAATGTATACACAGCGTATATCATTGGCAATTGCTCCTCAAAAATTTTGCAATTTTATTGCAACTTTATTTTGACAACATCTGTAAAAGGGATTTTATATTCAAACGTTTCCATCATTATCCTGAAAGACAAGAGAACAAACATTTAAAAGAATGAAAATTTTGTTATTTTAATACCAGTAATAATTAGGCTACCTCTAAGCATGACCTTCTTTAATCAGCTTATAAGTAGTCCCAAAGTAAGAAATTGAGTGGTAATTGGAACTTGAGCTACTTAGACTTGTATTGAAAAATTAACTTGTAGGTTATGTCTTGTTACAAGTATCTCAGATGCCCTGGGGACAATTTTCTGATTTAGGAAGCAAATGTCTTCATTAGTTTTATAATAAGAAGCACGGTTGAGTTAATCCAATATCTAAAGCTAAGCAATCACCACCACTGAATTCAGGGTCAAAGGAAGTGGGAAAGTTTGAAAATAAGAAAAAAATAAAGAATGTAGATTTGGAGAATTAAACCAACGATACTGTGTAAGGGCAACAGAGACCAGGAGAATGGGATACTCCAGATTTTAAGAAACATAAGCAAACAATTGACAATTCTTATTTTCTTTATCTGCCAAGGACATATCACCCGAAGTCACAAATAAAAAATAACCCCTGGCTGATAATGTCACAAGGTGAGACACTCCATGCAAAACTTCAGAGGGCTTCTACTGTAAGGAGATACTTCTTCCTACTAGAAAACATAGTGAAACCCTTGAGACGTTTGAGTCATAAGAAGCTATATTTAGGAATGTCTTGTAAATAGGTGAATAATCAGTTACTAAGAAATTGTTTCAGTTGATTGAAGAAAAGTCAGACAACTCTAAATCTGGAGTGGATTAATAAAGAATAAATTCTTTCTTTGGCCCTTTCTAGTGTACCCTTTGCTTGAGTAACTTGAATTTGCCTGCCAAATTCAGAACAAACAAGGAGTGTATCCCTGTCTTGGCAGTGGCAGTGCTCAGAGGGTGGTGGACAGGGATTAAAAGCCAGGATTGTCTTCCCACAGTTGTAAAAATGATTTATGGCCAATGGAGAGGGTGAGAAGGCACACAAACTGAAATGTAGCTTTACAAACTCATTCAGACTAACTCTATGATTCTATGCATGGTCAGCCTGAGGTTTCCCTCTGCCAAATGAAGTAGTTAAGTAACCTCTGAGCACCTTCTGAATTTGTCCTTCTGTGCTTGGTATTTAAGTCACTAAAAATGAACTATTTTGTTATGAAAAAACTTATTCTGTAATTCCTTGTAAACATTTTTTTGTCCTAATATTGTTAAACTTCACACTTATTTGCTGTTAACACTAGAGGTCAGGCTAAGAATAGTCCTGTTTTCTGTATTATGAGCCATGTTATATATTACAAGTACTTTAGATATTTTGAGGATTTTTTAGTTAGATTTTTGAATGTCCAGTATATACTGTCAGATTACTCTCATACTTTTTCAACAATAAAGATAATAA